>JANTFA010141418.1:9270-22215 GCA_026413405.1 Phytosciara flavipes
AAGGAAATGGAAATTATTGATACTCTCAACACGAACCATCGTTTGGTGGCCTTCAACCATACCATTCATGACAGAAACTATCCATTTGGAATTGAATTTTAATTGTTTTCCCTTTCTGTTATTGAAAAGTATGACGAGAGAATCCTGATAAGAATCAGACGAAATATATTTAAGTTTTTTAACTACCTCAACTGGACTTCTTCCATGCTGCAGGAGTAAGTTTGTAATAATTCAGCTCCGAAGCATACTGTTAGTAGCACTGAAATTTCATCGTTGACTTAAATTGAGTCTATAGGACTTCATTATAGTTAATAGCCATTTTCAACCCAGGCAGGCTTTGGCTGACTCCACAAAAGCATTACGCCACTTCTGGCGATTGTGAATTCCCAGCTCTCTTAGGTCACTTTCGAAAAAATCAATCCACCTTTTCTTCGGTCGCCCTCTGGGTCTTTAACTATCAATTTGGCTCACTAAAACTTTCTTAGCAACTCTGTCATTGTTCATACGGATCACATGGCCCACCCATCTTAGTCGCGCTGCTTTGATAGCGCGAACAATGTTTTCGGCTCTGAAAACTTCCATGAGCTCACTATTCGTTCTGATTCTCCACAGATCGCCCTCTTTCACTTATTAATGCATAAAACCACTTACTCGCTTACACCGTTCTCGTCTTAAGTTCTTCATCTATATCGTTCGCGACGTTGACAATGGACCCAAGATATTTAAAAGATTGTCAATTGTTCAGCTTGTGTTGAATATCGGATTACAAAAAAGGAAAACGCGGCAAAATTGTCGATGTCAGCAACGGAAAATTGCTCGTGTACTTTCGGCATCAATGCGACCGGACTTTCGCATTCAAGTATAGCTTGGAACACGTCAGTTTTTCCCCAACATGAAAAATTGAATCTGCGGGATTCAAGTCAATTTTAAGAACTGATCTGAGCCTGACCTAAAAGATGAAAAACTTGAACTGACCTGACCTACAGCCTGAGTTAAATTTGAATTGTCTTCGGTGACAAAAGTTTCTTAAAAAGTCAGATAGCCTGAAAAGCTGCCAGGTCAGGTCAGTCTATTTCTTGGTCTAAAGTTAAAACATTTTTGCTTAAGCTTAGCTCAATCACTTTTACTTCAGGTCGATTCAGGTTGACTGGTACTTCAAGTCGAAGATTTTATTTTGAAACATTGAGCCCTACCCCCAATACACCAACTTAATGGATAGGCTGAACAAATTATATTGACTCAAAACAGTGCATATTTGTCGAGTTATCAAAGATTTTAATTTGATGGCAGCACTGAACCAGCGTGACGTCATTTGTGTACGACCCCTCACCATCTCTGATAATAATTGGCATTACCACACGTCAAAACTACTTTCAACAGAGTCTCGATTGCAGCGTATGCTTTTGTCAGACCGTCTCCTCCCGTAGAGCGTGAGTTATTTGTGAATGGCCCCATTGACGTCATTTGTGTACGACCCCTCACCATCTCTGATAATAATTGGCATTACCACACGTCAAAACTACTTTCAGCAGAGTCTCGATTGCAGCGTATGCTTTTGTCAGACCGTCTCCCCCCGTAGAGCGTGAGTTATTTGTGAATGGCCCCATGGATCTATGAGATCGGTGAGCCACTGACAATATGAGTAGTAGAACGTGCTCTTGCCAATTAAAAACTGACAAAATATGACCGACGTCTCTTGAACAAAACAAAACGTCGATGCACCCTAAAAAAACCTATAGTTATCTACTCTGCAAGGTAGTTAGATCGAGTTTCTATTCAAAAAAGAAAAATATTCTCCTCCTAACTCTTGAATTAGTCGCACCGAACATTTTCAAATCGAATTTATCGACTGTTCGCGTAAGACTTGGTGACGATATCAATGTAAACTGTCAATGCGACCTGTGCATGCCACTTACTCAATTCAATTGGTTGTTCAACGTGCAACAAAATAACCACAACGTTTTCATCGGTCAACACTTGACTGTGGGTGAAATTGGCAATAATTCAGCCAGATTAAGCTTGGAAATTTCAAATGCAACCGAACAGAATGCTGGCGAATATATATGCAGATTGGAAAATGATTACGGTTACGATGAGATGGTTGTCAGAGTGGAGGTGTTGTCTCCACCGCAAATTGAAAATTTGTCTATAGAAAACCCTTTTCATTTGGGAAACGAAGAGGTTGTTGTCGCTGGTATTTCATCCTACATAAAATGTACAGCCAAGGGACAACCATTGCCAGTAACTCAGTGGTTTAAAAACGACGTACCCATAATTTACGACGGAAGAATGTAAGTTTGTCGGATGTATCCAAAATTCCTTTCTTTCAATTGAAACCCGCACAGCTCTGCTGACGACAACGGTACGTTATCTGTGAGGGAGACTCGTGTCAGTGACGCAGGAGTCTATCAATGCCAAGCCGCAAATTCGGTGGGAGTTGTTGCAAAAAATGTGTCTCTTCTGGTGGTCGGTAAGCACACTGTTTCCTATTGAATTGTTCTTAACGATTTCGATCGATTCGGATTGTTGAAATAGCACCGCCAAAGTTCGTCGACAAATTGGAACCCAAGAAAACGATTGTTGAAGGTAGCAATGTAACACTGCCATGTCAAGTATATGCAATGCCACCAGCAAGCATTTCATGGATGATGAATGGCAAGGAGTTGATTGGTGAAAAATATTCAATCGAAGACGGTGGACTAAGGTGAATCTTGTTGAGATTGAATTTGGGCAATGAGATCGACGGAACATTTCTCTTTCGGTTCTAGTTTTCAAGTGTCGTTCACGGATTCGGGTATCTATCAATGCGTAGCCGTAAATGAGGTAGGAAACGATACACAAGAGCTGGTTCTGATAGTGAACGGTAAGTAATTCAGCTACTAATCTGCAAGCTAGGACTTGCAGATACCACTTCGAATTTGGAGAAATTTTTTTGTTCTACCTTCGCTTGTCCACGCATATTCTAGTTCCACCCAGAATTGTTCCACTAAACGATGAAATAATCGAAGTACAATCGAATCATAACGCAATCATAAAATGCGATGCAACTGGGTTTCCTTTGGTAAATTTTTACAGCACAACTGGGATAGAAACAGTGAATAAATTTTCCTTTGTTATCCAAGCCAAACATTTCGTGGAGTCATGAAGGCCGTTCACTGGACCATTACGAATTCATTGATCACTTAGCCGTGGGCGAGATCAAGATTCGAAATGTTACCCAAGCATTAGAAGGTGGATATGTATGCAATGCTTTGAATGACGCTGGAAGTGCACAAAAAGTTTTCCATGTTGTTGTTAGTGGTGCGTACGACATGAGACAAATGTTTAGTACAAGTCATAACATTACGTTGAACTGTTCTGATTGTTAACAGATCCACCAGTTATTACATCAGAGTTTCCGAATAATCTGACTGTCCTCCCTGGAGAGAGAGTAAACATTACATGCGAAGCATTTGGAAATCCTACCCCAATTGTCTACTGGAAACTTCCAGATGACGGTTACGCTAACGGTTTGTTGTGTTGCATTGAATTTAACTTTCCGATTTTATGTTCGAATCAATCAAATAGAGAATTTCAATTATCAACGAAATAATGTGCTGTTCGTGGATGCAACTCAGGCGACATCAAGGCCATCATCATTCACATACACCTGTTTTGCTGAAAATTCGAATGGGAGCCACCGGCGACAGATTACATTGAATCTTATTGGTAACGCTGAGTCGTATAGTTTATGGTTTGCACAGAGGCTACACAGCTAATAGGAGCTCGGAGAGACGAATTCATTTTGGGAATCAAATGAGGGGGAAATTACACTAGGAAATCTTATCATAGCGGTTTGAAGAAGCACAATAGAAAACCATTCCCCATGATTTCAAACGAAACCACTGAATCATGTCACATTGTATTGCTAATCCGAACTAATTTCTCGCTCGTAGTCAAGCCGGAGGGGGAGAGGCGCAACTCTTACACAAACTTTCTAGGGTGTGCGCGCAGCTAAAACTTATAAGGAAATTGAATCAAATTCAGCTTTCTTGAAAATTCCAGTGGACCCACCCTTCCCTGCGCCTCAGTTAGCTGAGTGGTTGACCTTCAAAAAGTCTATATTTTTCGAGTCGTTGATTTACAATTCGAATGGCAAAACTGAAAGGGTCAAGTCATTTATGGATGAGCCGACCCCCTATAATACAGGTGCCACTAAATGAATGTGCTGTGGTCAACACGAGGTCCGGAGCATCTTAGATCTTTTTTCGCTAAAGCTTGGTCCTCCAAAGAAGAGAAGTTGGGGTGGCCCCCGATGAACACAAATGCAGAAAAAAAAACATTTTTGATGGTCCAAAAATGGAACTTGGTCGAAAAATCTCTGTTTTGGACGAAATGTTATAGGTTTCTAGGCTTTTCTTCTCATTTTTTCAACTTTCTTTCGTAGACATCGCAACTATTTGGTAGAGATTAAGTACGTGTGCTGTCACTAGTAGAGTAGTAAGTCACTATAGTAGACTGTTTTGTAACTTTAGCTATTTCAACGCATCAGAGCAAGAATACTACATAACGATAAAGGCGAAAAAAGACGGGTTTTACTGCTTTGAGCCGCTTTAAAAAGCTATTGCCCCTCATCAGAGTGCCAAACTTTAGCGAAAAAAGATCTAGCATGCTCGGGACCTCATTTTCAACACAGTGCCTTCAGTGCCCTCTGAACTACCACAAGATCCTAATTCTCATTTGTCTCTGTGTTCTATTGTTGTACAAACGAAAATTTTTTAAATTAATTTCTCAATTCAATTAATTTCTTCAAAGATGTACCGCAAATGATAAACGACACACCGTTACATGAAATCCAAGCGACAAAGGATGTACTAATGTACGATGACATCGAGTTAAAATGTCCGTACAAAAACTATGACAAATTGAGCTGGTTAAAGGTATTACGTTTTCCATGCGAAATGAAAATCATAAATCAGTTCGAAAAAAAAAGAATGATTTTGGTTTCGTAAAAATAAAAGCGAGGACGAGACAAAGAATCTATATAACCAGACCAAACACACCAACAAACAAACGAGAGAGTAAAAAAATTTCTTATTCCGAAACCCATTCAGAACAATAAACCCATCGGCCATATATCGTTGCATCAACAACAGGAGAATCGATTGCTGCTTTCAATGGTAATGCCTGAAACATCCAGTAATTATACGTGCATTGTGGAAAATGAAGCCGGTGCAGCGAATTACACATACAACATAAATGTTTTATCACGGCCGCATATATTGGATATTGATGGGAGCTTAACAAATGAAATTCCACAGAATGTGTCGATAAATAATGCTCACGAAATAGTGGTGGCAAGAGGGGAACCTGTCGATATTAATTGTCTAGCAGATGGCAATCCTCAACCAGACGTAATTTTGGTGTACTTATTTGGCCGTTCTGTTCCTGTTGAAAATAACTCGGAGCTTTTTCAGATCACATGGAAGCGTAACAATATTACGATAGCCAATAGCAATCGACTGTCCATTGAATTTGCTTCTTTATCGGATGGCGGGATGTATGTATGCGAGGCTACTAATATCGTTGGAACGGACAGTCTGCGATATAAAGTGGAAGTTCATTGTAAGTTGGCATTGTTGTTGTTCGTTGTTAGGGGGAGCTCAAAATTAAATGAAATTCAGACAGTTATATTGAGCATAGGAAATATTGCGGATCGACTTTCAATTTATCGAATGGTTACGTGTTCAAGTCTAAGGGACTTATCACAAATTATGCACGCCTCAGTGTACGCTTCATACATTTTTTACATATTCTCCATACCTTTTGGCGGAGTTAGGGAGGGTCTAAGATTTCGAATTTGATGTATGCGTAATTTGTGAATGTTCCCTAAATGTCGAGCAAATTCTAATCCTGTTCAATTTCCTTTAATTGGCGTCCATTTCCTTCTATTTTCATCAATGATAATTATTGCTTGCACCAGTATCGTTTACCACCTTGTTCGAAAGTTCGTACGAAGTTAAGTTCTTGGTGAACAGTTCACTGAACAAGAGACGACCTTTGAACTTTTGAATGTCTAATTAGATTGACAAAATTGAGCTCGAAAGTTCAGTTTGCATCAGATGACGGTGTCTGCAAGCCTCTTAAACTTAATAAAGAAACTCCGAAACGTTCACACCAGAAGCCACCATTATACCGGCACCAAACTATATTTCGAATATTTTAGCTGAACCAATTTATGAAAGTGGAGACTATGAACAATACTTGTCCGTGAATGTAAATGAAACGTTGCGATTAGACTGTGAAATGGTCGGGAGACCGCAGCCTGTTGTTTCTTGGACGAAAAATGGGTAAAATATTTTGGGCTTACACAATTTTGTTTCGGTGTGCATTTCTTGTGAATATTTAACGAAAATAGTTTACCCATGCGAGGCATACATAATTCGATTTTGGAAATCGTCTCAGCGGACCTATCTGCTGAGGGACTGTACAAATGTGAAGGAAGAAATGGGTTCGGCGTTCAGGAGGTCTCTTTCGACGTGACCGTTTTCGGTGAGTGTTGGTGTAAAATTTGAATTGTCTGTGCGGAGGGATGTATTTTTGTACGATAAAATTTCGAAATTTTCCTTGAATGAAAATTCCAATCAAAATCAAGAAATGGGGAGGGCTTGCCATCCGCTATTTTTCAAGTAAATGGTGTCACACCTCTCATATACAGAAGAAAACTCACCACAGCCGAGCTTGTATGACGCTTCATGACGTGGTAAAATTTTTGTATGAAAAGTGGTGTGTCAACCGATCACCTGTTTGTCAAGACCTTCTCAGTATCTTGGATTGAATAAACACAGAAAGTCACAAAATTTTGATCTCATCAATCGGTACGTTCTCGGACTCTATCTTCAAAAGATAGCGTCTGAGCAAATGACTGAATTTTACCGAACACATCCTCTTTGTGCTCGAGGGGGCGACGCACTTCTTTGGACTAAATGGACCAAATGGAACTAAGTGAACTAAATCGCATAGGACTAAATGGCATTTTCTTTATTTGGTTGACATAAAGAAGTGCGTCACCCCTGCGTTGTACTGTTGATCAGTGTTGCCAAGCATTTAGACAAATATCTTTCAACAACATCCTCATTTCAATTTTGAACGACTAACCAGGCAAACCAAAAATCACTTACACAACACCGAATGCAACCATCTATTCCACTGACAAACTTAAATTAACCTGCCAAGCATTTGGTATACCGAAACCCATTCTCACTTGGCACTATAATGGTCAGCTGCTATTAACAACGGCTCGTATTCATTACGATAACGAAATTAATTCCGCAACCAACAACAACAACAGCCCAATCTACATCAATCAATACAGCAATGGCATTAATACCAATCCATTTCCGCTCCACAATCGTACCGTTGACGTTGCTAATATTAACGAAATGAAACGATGCTATGGTGTTGTTACACCCGTTGCTTCAGCATCGTCATCGTCTAGTGCCATCAACAACGTTGGAATAACATTCGATTTGATGCTACCGTCAACAGCAAAAAAGCGTTCGGGCAAATTTTCTTGTTCTGCTGTTAATGCAATCGGACGAGATGAAAAACATTCATTTGTTAAAGTGTTGGGTGAGCACGTACTAACTAACTAACTGGCAATTGAATTTGATTGTAAAGAACGAGTCGTCATGTATTTTCCAGTTTATCCGACATTTAAAAATGCACCCACCATCAACAGAACCATTGATGTATTACAGGGGATGCCAATTTTTTTGCCATGTTCAGCATCTGGTCATCCACGTCCGGACATTTATTGGTTCAAAAATTTAATTGATTTGCGAATGGATAATAATGTTAAATTGATTGAAGACGGCCAATTGTTGACGATATTGGCGAGTAGTGTTGAAGATGCCGGCCAATATTCTTGTCTGGCTAAAAATGTTGCCGGCGAGGCTAAACTTTCATTCGACGTTCGGATTTTGGGTTTGTATCGGAACATCGACTTCACATAGTTTGTCGTTTCGGTAACATGAATTCCATGTACTTAGTACCACCATCCCGGAGTGCAACAAATATTGCCGAAGCGGATCCATTCAGCGATGATACAGCGAACCACATACAGGCTGACGAGGGAGCCGCTGTAGAATTAGACTGTCCGGTAACAGGATATCCAATTCCTCGAATAACTTGGGTCAAATTGAAATATGCCGGCCATTATGTAGACGAAATTCTATCGAACAACAGCACCAAACTGGTGAAACAAAGAAACAGTTTTTCCAAACAAAGAACTCATCTCACTTTTCACCATTATTAACCTTGCTCCACAGACCATATCAAACATAACCGATTTTTCCACGTACACGTGTTTTGCCAACAGTTCATTCGGTGAAATGAAATTAGTTTTTCATATAACCGTTCACAAGCCGCCCCGTCTGTACAATGGCGATGATAAATCGGTGAACGTAAAAGTGTACCATGGATTTACATTACATTGCCAAGTGGTAGCTGTACCAGAAGCGACTGTTACATGGTTCAAGGTGAGATTTTAAATAATGAAAAATTAAATGATATTGATGATCCGTCTGAACATGATTTATTGGGCTGCTGCTCATGTGTCCGTGCATGTAGTGCATTTTCCTCTGCCAACATGTGAGAAAAATGAAGGTATAGAAAAACTCCGTCTGACTTATTGCATCTGAATTCAATTTGGTTAATGGAATGTGTCAGACTGTGTCACCTGGAATAGAAGTTCGGTTGAAGAGCATTTTTATTGCGTTGTCGCTTTCGATATTTATGGTCAATTCGATGACTCATACGTGACATACTCATAAGCCCACCTTTAAAAGCATAACTGGACGTTTGCCATCAAAAACATTATTTTGCAAGTCATTAAATTACATAAACTACCATGAAAAACCAAAACCCGCGACATCACACACGCGACACATAACAAAAGGGACAAAACGTTGGAAACGCAAAGCAAATAAGGGTGCAAGGTCCCAAACCGACAGACAGTCTTTTCGATATCGATAACGACAATGCGCCCTTACATGGAAAAATTTAAGTTCAAACAACTGAAGTACAAGATTTTGTAGAAAACATTCACTCTTAAGAAGTAGTAGATCCGACTACATAAAACTGAGCCCTGCAGAAGTGTATGTGTTGTTTGTATGTCAGCTATTTATAACTCGAGATAACCCGACATACTGAAACACTCGAAAAATGAGAGAGCTTCTATGAAAATACGGCTCTCGATGCATGCATTACTGAAGCTTTAAGTTGGGTTGTGAATAGGATGACTGCCATCAAAAATCAGATGGACTTAAAAGTTGTGATCTTGCCAGAGTCAGTGTAAGGAAAAGAATCTGATCTGATTTCATTCATACCTGACATGACAGTTATAGTTTGACCTACTTCAGGCTTCAGATCTATTAAGAACAGGATCTGTTGCATGCGAACAACGAAACGGGTAACACAACTTCAAAATACATTTCCTTATAGGATGGTCAACTGATTCAACCCAACGGCGAAAATCAATTCGTGTCTTCGGATGGACAATATTTCCGAATCATAAGAGCACAAAAGTCGCATTCCGGTTTCTATCTGTGTTATGCGAAAAATAATTTGGGCGCAGCTCAAAAAGCATTTACTGTTGATGTTGAAGGTTAGAAAGAATTCATTCCGAATTGCATCCAATAGCTCGTCAACTCAATTCTCAGAATCGTTCCATTGGTCGCCGTGGGGATTTTGGAGTGAATGTAACACATTATGTGGTCCTGGCGTGCGAATTCGATCACGTACATGCTTGCAATCGAACGGAAAGCCTGCCATTTCAAATAATAAATGCGTCGGAGAGGAGACTGACATACAACCGTGTGAATTGTTTCCTTGTGCGGTAAGCCAACTCTCTCAAATTTCAGTCCTGTTTGATACAAGAGCGATATATCTAGATCGACGGTGGATGGAGCGCATGGAGTGTATGGTCACAGTGTTCACATTCGTGCGTGGAAGAACAGTCGAACGATGAATCGATTCGCCAAAGACGTCGACGATGCGATTCACCTATTCCACAGTTGGGCGGTAGACCGTGTCTTGGCAATGAAATTGAGCATCAGGTTTGCAGTGTTCCATTTTGTCCAATTGATGGGGGATGGTCGCGCTGGTACGCTTGGAGTCCGTGTTCAGCAACTTGCGGAACGGGAACCAAAATGCGGACCAGAAATTGTGACAATCCGTCAGCGAGTCACGGCGGCGCATATTGTGAAGGGAATAATAGCGAAAGTGCCGTTTGTTCAGTGCAATCGTGTGCAGGTATTCAGTAACGTTGTGTTGTTCTAATGCTACCTTGTTTCTAGAAGTATTGTTTTATGTTTGAAGTTGATGGTGGCTGGTCAGACTGGTCTCCATGGACGATGTGCAGCAAAACTTGCGGGAAGGGTCAAAAATATCGCAGACGGGAATGCAACTCTCCAAAGCCGATTAACGGTGGAGCTGTTTGTGAAGGAAGTAATTTCGAAATGAAAAACTGCAAAATTCACAGCTGTAGAAATGCGGATCTAGTGAAAAGCTCAAGTTTCGTATGTATTTGAAAGTCGTACCTTTCACCAATACTAACAACACGTTCTACTAACAGTCGAAGTACACCCCATTTATGACAATTCCATCATCTGATGGAAACGATAAGCCTGACGAGTACTACTCCGACGAAGGTAACGATTCTGAAAAAGGTGACGATTCTGAAAAGGACTATTTAGAAAGTCGCCCAATCGTTCACGTTCCTCCTCCGCCGTTCTCGTTGGAAAACAAACTTCCACAAAAAGTGACCGTACGAGTTGAAAATTACATTCCATTGAGCGAAGACACTGCTCAGGTAATTATTGGCCATAAAATTGTCCAAAACAAATTAAATCTTTCAGTTTGTCTGCTAATGTCGTGAATTTAGTTTAGCATCAATCTTACACCGAATATGCCAGCAGTCACACTGTAATGGGTACGTGCTTAGATCAAAGAACATTTTCTAATTCAACATAATTTCAGGAGTCATCCGCTTACATGCGACATCGGATATAAGCCAAACTTTGGTCATTGTCAAGGTGGGTAATTTGAAGTTAGCCAGGTAAAAACTGGATCTGTTGCATTCACCTCTTGTTTGATACACAGACATCGACGAATGCACTGCTCAACATCTCCACAAATGTACACACACGTGTATCAACACCGATGGCAGTTATCGCTGCGAATGTCCACCGGATATGGAATTAGATGTCGATATGAAAACATGCACAAAAAGCCATAGTATTTACAACACCCCACAACATGACAATCCGATACCGACGACGAGCGCATTTGCAATGGCAAAATATGCCCAAATGGTGTGTGCTGATGGATTCATATTGGAAGATGAAGCTTGTTTAGGTAAAATCTTCATGCCTCGATCATCCCATACCATGGCTAAATTTTTTTAAATTTTTATCGAAGATATTGACGAATGCTTCGAGATGACCGACGACTGTAGTGTGGATGAAAAATGTTTGAATACCAAAGGATCGTATCTGTGCATACCGACATCGTGTCCGGACGACTATAACCGAGACAATACCAGTGGGCAATGCATTCAAATTTGTAGCGAGAAAGCGAATGGCATCTGCACGGAAGAGGCACATGTCGCGCAGACAATAAGCTACACGATTTTGTCGCTAAAATCGATGACCTTTGACGTACCCATACTGAAACTGGTCAACTATGACATCAATCGTAAACCGTTGGAGAAGACGAATTTCTCATTCATTGACCAGTCGACGCTGGATACATTTTGGTTGGAAAAAATTCCGAATCGATTGGGCATCGTGTATTTGTATGCAAAGGAATCGATTGAAAGGGGTAAAGTCTATCGAGTGGAAGTGCTGGGTTTGTCGTACAAGGGTACGACAATGGAAGATGAGACGAATTTACTGTATCGAACCAATTTTGTAATTTACGTTTACTTTGCGTAGTCGTTGGAAATTTTGAGTTGGCAAATAAATTTTTTACATAAATTGTGTACAGAGAATCTATCGCTAACTTCAAGGTTAGGTCACCAGTCCAAGAGACTTAATGACTTAATGACCGACGCGACGGCCATTTTTTATTGCTGATTGTTCATCTAGGGGTGACCACAGAAGGTGTGCCCTCACTCAGGGATTCGAATTTGATGTGTTACAAACGTAAGATTAAAATCTCTTACTTCGTACAGGTCTAAAAAGTTGTGGTGAAGTACGATTAGAGATTGTAGATAATTAACAACGACATCGATATGTATCATGGCCGTAGCCATAGCGCAGGCCGTGGCGCTAGCCCTGAGGGAACGAAGAAAGCTTTGGGAAAAGCCACTATGCATAGCCGAACACTTTACTGTAACCAGATTTACATTTTCCTTGGTTTGGTCAAAAATGTGTCATCATGACTTAGCGGTGAAAAATCGATTGGAAAAATGGCTTGGCCAAGAAAATGTCACTGATGCTTACGAATCTTTAATTTTTAATTCACCAATTACTCTAACTTCTAAAATTTAAGATGTCCTTCTATTTGACGACCAGACGGGAATATGAATTCGTTTAAAAAAATTAGATTGCATTTTCATTAATAAAGCATAGACGGGATATAGGACAAGACATTTCCCAAAGAAATAAATAATTTAAATTCGAAATCCCTATTTATTTATTTAGTTAAATAAACGAGAATGAATGACAATGAAAATAAATCAATACATGCGGTTGCATCGATAATAATATGGAAAAAATGGCCTACAGTAAAAGTAAAAATGATTTGCCAGTTAATATGGATAGTCTATAATTTGTGATACCAATATTGTAACAAGGCAACAATAATGTGTCCTACGTCATATACGATGATTGATAATATCGTTCGTATGTACGATGGCTTCAAGCTGCGTTTTAGATTTCAGTATTTCTTGTACTTTGAAGG
>JANTFA010141419.1:0-12175 GCA_026413405.1 Phytosciara flavipes
CTTAGTGTACTCACTCAATAGTGAATTTATATTTTCTTCAAAATCCCAGGGGGTGCAAGAGAATTGCCAAAGGGGGCGTTGCCCCCCTGTGCCCCCCCTTGGCTACGGGCCTGAGCTTAACATAGCCATAGTGATAGAGTTCACCCCTAACAGCAATATTTCATTCTTGCTGAAAGTCTGTGTGTATAATCAACATGAGTGTTGTGTATCTATACCACAAATCTCTGGAAGTTAATCCCATTTTACATTTCTGTTTGTTTTCTCTTTGTATCTGAAGTAGGAAGCAAAAGGACTTCATTTCTGAATTGAATTTCCTTCGAAAGTTCCTGGAACGTAATCGTTTCAATTGAATGCTAATCAATTTTCAAATGGGAAATATCACATCGGAAATATTCTCGGCTTGACTACTTTTACGTTTTACAGGATGGAAGTGGAAATGTTTTAGTTAGTTACGAACGAATGTTCTGTCATTGTCTTGTCATACTTAATTTACTTATGAGCCATTCTTACCCAAAAAGGTCTTGGCTGATTCTACTAACGACTTACGGTCCTCTGCGCGACTTCTCCCATTCATGACCCACAGTGATTTGGCATCTTCGATCACACAATCCAGCAATCTCTTCCGTGATCGTCTTCTAGGTATATTTCCGTCGCACTTCCTGTCAAGAGCTTTAGGTCGTCGTCCATCCTAGCAATTTGACCTGCCAATCTGAGCATTGCTGATTTTATTGCCGCTATTTCCAAAAATTCCGGATAATTCTTTGTTCGTTCGAATTCTCCAGCCGTCTGCTCCATGCACTGGTCTACATATCGATCCTCTTTCTAAGCAGTTTAGCATCTGCTCTTGTTTAGATGTCGTTGACCGAGTTTCACAACCATATATGAGAAAGCGTCGAACTGTTGTTTGATAGAGTCCTTGTGACGTCGATAATTTCAAGTTTAAGTGAAATGAAGACCATCGGGACAAGAATTAAAGCACTGACTTAACAATGCACTGATGAAAAACCTTGTCATTATGTCACGACATCAATGATTATACACATTTCCATTCATCGCAATGGTTAAACGACAAACAAATGAATGACCAACCCTAGTAAAGGCAAACACGAGTCGCCGTTATTAAAAGCACATAAATGAATA
The DNA here is from genome assembly GCA_026413405.1 of Phytosciara flavipes. Classification (NCBI taxonomy): domain Eukaryota; kingdom Metazoa; phylum Arthropoda; class Insecta; order Diptera; family Sciaridae; genus Phytosciara; species Phytosciara flavipes. Next base: position 1,141 of record JANTFA010141419.1, read on the forward strand.
TTGATCAATAAATTACTCTAATGCCTTTCTTATGCTAAATTAAAGTCAATAATTTACAAACCAACAAACCATCATCTCACACTCTGTCTGGATGTTTTTCTTTCGCCATCAAAGGCACAATTCCTTCAAATACAAATTACGTTTAAATTGAAAATGAAGTAGACCGGCGTCCTCAATGTTAAGCGTTTCCGACTCACATCTACATAGATTGTAGCCACAGATACCCCACTATAGATACCAAATCAACGTATCAAAATAATGTGCAAACAAAACAGAGTGCTACACGATACCCGAAAAACCATTGCCATTCAAATGATATATAAATCGTGGTGGAGTACCTACCGACATAGTCGAAGTTGTAATTATATTGAGAAAGGGGTGAACAGAACGAATTCTATTTAACGTGGAATGGTAACACGAGAGCTTTGCTTGCCTGTTATGATAAATGATATTCCAAATATATACTTCAGTCCCACGAAAGAATGAGAAATTTTAACCTGTGGAAGCAAGGTCAAGTATGCAATTACGCTAAAATTGGTTTGCGTACATACAACAGTTTACCGACGAGATGTTGTACACAATTAATTTCAAGTTATGCTAATGATTTTACATGGAGGATTGACATGATGGAGGATGGGAGTGAATTACAGTTGACATTATAAACAGTCAATTTTCGGTGTTGACAAAACACTTTGAGAGTAAACGAACGGTTTAAAATCACCGGTGCTGATGTGTCGTATCACGCTTTCAATCCGAAACTTGATGGCTTAAATGGAATTGGAAGATGACACTCTACTACACTGTCGGCGTCCTTTTTCATGTTACACAATGCCAGTGTTTACATTTTGATAAAATTAATGCCGCGTAACTGTGTAAAATATGTAAACGTAAATCCTTTGTTTGTTTTATATTTTGGAAATGTTAAAAGTAAATTTCGAACTTTTGGAAACAGAGAATGTTTTGACTTTGAGGAACTTTCTAAACGAGAAAATTAATTTCGATTTTTGTTGTATTTATTCGGAAAACAGAGTTTGAGCGAACAACAAACAGGTCTGGGCAACAAGGCCTCTCTCTAGGAAAGTGACAAAGTCTGTTTACGAAATTGGAAGGATCGAAATCGGACAGTGTACCGAGTTACAGTCTCCTATAGGCATTACAGTGATAAAAAAGTTTTTTGAGGCATACGTAGACTACGTATAGTTAACGTGGGTATGTATGGTATACGTCAGGTATGTATGGAATACGTACACTATGTATGGTATACGCACTGTTGGTATGCTAAACGTCTGATGCGTATGCTATACGTGGTGTACGTATGAAATTTATACGTTTAGGTCAATTTGAATCACACGCCCATCACGTATTGAAGATAACAAACGTGTGAAACGTAAGTATACCCATGATATGATGCGAAGCAATCCTACGTATGATGCGTATGTTTACGTACTCTTCTGTGGTACTTCTCAATCTGAATTTAGTGGTGGATTGCGTTTAACAATTTACATTTTCAATGTTCATAGAAGCTTGACATGACTTATGAATTAAATATCGTAAACAACATGTACATGTCATTCTGGCATTGGCTAATCAGAGTCGTCATTAGAGTCGAATTCCATTCAAACTAATTTGTGAATGTCACACAGCTAATAGTTGGAATTATATCTGAACGAGTCCCATCGAGACCTAGGACTTTTAGGTGATTTTGAGGGGCACATCTTTTGAAATGTGTTTCTCTGGCTCTCCACATAAATTTTCTAAGATTTTTTGTTGAGCATAATTAATTTTTTAGATAAAATGCAAAGGTTTGAGAGAGACGATTTACATTGATGGTTATCGAAGATGTTGATAATCATCAAATCGTATCGAGAACGTGGAACATGTATGTGAACGTAGAGCATACGTGTATCACGTATGCTGCATACTTGCTGTACGTTCCGTTTGCATACTTCTGTACCAACGCTTCACAATAAGACTGTTATACCAGTACATGACAGCAGCATTGGTAAGAACACAGCTTCGAGAGTCAGAGATCCCGGGTTCACTTCCACTCGCGTTACAAGACGAAAATTTTTATCTGAGAATATTTTGAAGATATATCAACATAACATAGAGAAAATGAAAAAAAACTTAGAAATCGGTGTAAGAATAGTCTAATTTGGAAAATCTTTTTATTTTTCATCCAGCTGAGCGAGCATACGTATGGCACGTAAGTATACGTACCACAGGTATACTAACGTAGCTTACGTATGATCTCAAAAAAGCGTCGCGAAATCACTTTTATGCGTACCCTACGTTAACTAACCCCCAGCACGTATTATTTTTCTATCAGTGTACACTCTCCGATTCCAATCCTTCTTGTCTTGTAAAGATAAAACTTTGTGACTTTGCTAGAGACCGAAATTTTCGTGTACGTTGGAATATGACAGAAATAATTGCTTTATCAACTTGCTTGTAAATATGCTCTTTCGGTTTGTGTAATTGTTCGACTCACCTTCGGCTTGTTCAACAACTTTCACACTTGCCAATTTGGCAATTTGCCAAAACAATAAATTTACGTTGGTGCTAACGAAGAACTTGGATATTGTGAAAGTTTTGGACTCGATGTTATTTCAAAAGTCAAAATTCAGAGCTGTCTCGTCGTCCGCATTCAACCTGTCAGAAGAAGCGGAAGCATACGACTTTTTTCTTTTGATGAGTAGGAATGTTGTAGCTCGAAAGTGCTGCTACTTTTCATAAATTTGATTCTATTTATTGCTCTATGTTGTTAAAATGGTCAGCATCATCTACTCTTCATTGAGAGCTTGTCAGCTTTATGTCTATAAATTCAATTCGTTCATTACAGACTTTATCTGCTGTTGTAAATAGTCCAAATTATCTGACTAGACTTGTTAACCAGTTAAGGATTGTAACAAATAAATGGAAACCTTTGGCTAGTTCGATATTTCTTTCGCAAAATGCTAAAAGAATTGAAGTACAAGATTTAAAATCAATTTCTGTGGCAATGCTTTGATCAAATGAAGTAATAGATCCGATAAGAATACCGTTGCTATGCCGTCTGTGACAGGTTGAATGATTAGAAGAGGTTAATAACCCGAAAGTTACATCGATGTATATTTGAATTAGTGAGTAGAAGTATACGAAAGGAACGTTTCTCAAAAGTTTGCACAGTGTGAGTGCCAGTAGCCGAAATTACGCTTGAAAGAACAACATATGGTGAAAACATTTCTGGGATTTATGAAACAAAGAAAAATAAAGGAAAATCTGAAGATAATCCCCCTCTTAACATTGAAGTCAAGTTAAGTCAAAATCAACAATCGAACAAATCGAAAAGAAAAAACGAAAAATTAATTCCCTTGAATGCGTCGTCGTCTCAAAAACCATTTGTGTATTTATACATAAAATTGATTTATGTGAAATAATATAAATTACTTGGTTTGTGCTTAATCAACTGAAATGGGTTAATCTATTTGGCATTTGTCCCCAGTAAAATTTATTCGTATGTACTACGGTACAGACACAGTATAGTACAGTACTACTGATGCAACTGTTGTGTATACTTGTTATTAGGGTGTTTATCCACGGCTAACGACACGATCTGTTATCCAAGGAACGTAGCTCGTGTGTTCAATTCGTTATATCATTTAATTTTCGTCGTTTGATTAGCTTGAACTATAAATTTATTGTTGAAAGTCGGATCCTGTATCATTTAATTTCATCACTTCGAGACAAGAAGCAAGAAATATACGTTTCCGTTTTTATGTCACTCTAACACATTTCTTAGAATCGAGTTCCGGAAGGTTCTGGAGGAAAATGTGTGAGACATTCTCTTGCAATCAAGTTGCAGCAAATTTTCTCTTGCAACTTCTGAAGTTTAGTCTCTCGAAATCATTCAAGTTCCACATCCTCGTTGAAATTATTGAAATTCCGGAATTCGCTTTACCCGTTTCTCTCAACAAAATCAACACCATCATAGTTCATTTAGCACATTCAACGCTACCTACGCCGTTCCGTTCTCACCAACGTTCAACCGCGGACCATTCAAATTTCAACAATGAAAGTTCCGCGATACCACGGTCGTTTTCTTCTAACATCACTTTAAGGGGAGAGTGAAGACTCTGACGTTAGACCCTTCAAAACCCTGTGCATATCAAAATACTTCGAAAATTTTTCAATATCAAATGTCAACACTTACGCTTCAACGTCTGATCCAACTGACCTTCGGTATAAAAGCGAAAAAAAACAAATTTTTTGATTTTTGAAATTAATCTAGTCGATTTCTAGCACAAAATGCACTTTAGTCGAAAATTTCAACCATGAAGTTTTTTTTTGAATTTTCAGCTAGGGATTGTTAGGTGATCCAATTCTCAATTTTTAACCAATTTTACTTTAAGTCGGTCGGTCTATTTTTGTTTTGTTTAGTAGTTTTGATCTATCGCATGATATAGTTGACCAGCCAATGCACATGATCTACAACAGAATTTGTCATAGTATTTGTGCCAGCAATATTTGCTTTTGACAATTAGGCCACAGTTGGCAAAGAACGGATTGTCGGTACAGTCGGCCGGTACGTTAATGCCTTGAACAGTGCCATCTATTTGATTATTGGAAGAAAAATTTGAAAATTTTATATTTAGAGCTTTACGATATCCCGCTGATAACACTCTTACCATTGACGGTTATTTCTTCAGCATGATAAGCAACGGTAATGTTATTGTTTGCCACACACTTATAGAAACCAGCATCGTCAGTTCTAGTATCCGTGATGATGAGTTGATGTGGTGGTGAGTCTGTTGCAAATATTATAATTTAAACAAAAATTTATTTCACATGCGACGACAGTGTGAAATTTCAAACAGAAATCATCCGACTTAGCCACTGACCAATAATTTGGATTCGATTGTCTGCCACAATTGCGACGTCATTCTTGTACCAAGTCACTGTGGGGACTGGGAAGCCGCCCACATTGCATGTAATTGAAATTTCAGATCCAGTGACAAAACTGTGTCCAATCGGAAGTGTTATTTCTGCTGTTACAAGAACTGTGAAACGGATGGAATGAAACAATGAATTGAAGAAACTTAATTGAAGAAAAATATGGAGAAACGGCTTCGTTCGTCATATCACTACACGGAAGTAACGTTCATTGTCTCCACACTCCGATCCATGCTGGCAATTGCACTTAATCGTCACCGCTGTTTTAAGATAATCAACTTGCGTGAAATGTTAAAGGCTTGCCTTTTCACAGCTTAATTTCGGAATAATTTGATCGATTTCACATCAAACTTAGGTCGAGTGGTGAACCACTCTGAGGAATGTTTGGGATTATCAGCGGACTATTCGGTAGTGGTTCACACCTCGTTATCAGGTTTAAAATCAGCTGAAAATTACCATATACGAGCACTCATTGATTTTATTACTCCCCTCCACCCGTTGTCGCATTTCAAACTCCACCACCCACCCCCGAGAGACGTCCTATTGTTACAGGAAAAATTCGAATTTCATTGTAAACTTATTGAAAATGAAAGCAAGCTGAAGAACTTCAATATTTAGAGGTCCACTCATTTGAAAGGTTTTTTGCAGCAGTAGCAATGCCTTGACCGTGCCATCTAAGCCATTCAAATCGAGTCTCTTTCCTTTCCCACTACTTCACGTCTTCCATGTCATTGTCGTATTGTATGGCAGCCAGCTAGCCGTTTCGGTTTCGGGTTTTGTCGTTTTTCTGTTTATTTCGCAAAGCTCGTTTTATATAGCATTGGCAGTATGGTACAAGGCTTTGGTATTTCTACTTTCTATGGATGGTCTCTTAAGGCTAAAATGTATTTGAGTCATCACCGTTTCCTCGCAAACCATTCACCAATTATAATTACTCGTTGGCATACAAACGATCAAACGAAACGGCGTTTATGCAAAACTTTTCAACGGAATACAATTTTTACTTACCAGACGGCTGTTGTGGAACTTCCAGTGTCGATACCAAATACTTCAGATATTGTTCATCTTCTGCATTCCTTACATGCACCGGGCCGACGGCTTTAAGTGTTACATGCATGGAAACAGGTCTACCTTCACCGGAATACGCTTGACACACATACGGTCCCAAATCGGACAGTTCAAGGCGTTGGAAAACTAGCGAAGAGTCATGAGTAATCTCTCGACCTGCTATCGAAAGTGGAAGCATTTGGATTCCACGCCACCATGACACGAATGGTTTTGGATAGCCGCCAGTCAAGCAACGGATAGTTGCCGGTTGGTTGAGAGTTAAAACTTTAATTGAGTTAGTATCACCAAGAATGTAAGGCTTGCGATGTGAGGGACCTAAACAGATTTGTTGTTGTTGTTAAATTGAATTAGAACGAAGAAAATAAAGACAAATTTCGTTTATCAATCAACAATGTCACAAGCCATCGTCTTAACTAGCGAGAAGATATCTCGAATTGCTGTCCAATCTTACCTGCAACATCCAAGTTGACTTCTCTTTCAAGTGGTGCATCGATACCATTGTCAGTTACACAAACGTATGTTCCACTGTCCGATCGACGAAGGCCAACAATCTGCAGATCTCCACCTGTTGTAATAACATATCGTCCTTGGTTTGTGTTAATCTATCGAACGTTCAAATTTATATCGAAACTCTATAGATTCACGACTCCTCACAAAAAACCTACAACAGCTTGATTACGCTTCCACGTAATAGTTGGCAATGGATATTCAGTTGCGAAACAACGTAACGTAGCCAAATCACCTTCCGCCTGAGTGACATCGATTTCCTCTTGTTGTTTTTGTGACGGTTGAAGACTCTCCACAACTGGTTCACTTCGTCGGCTACACTGAGTTCTGCATTCATCTTCAGTGTAGAAATTGTTCTTATTACCACGACATCCGCTATAAGTAAATTCGATACATTCCTCTGTTTGCTGATCGTAGTACCAACGTGTTGAATTATCTTGACACTGTCCATAAACAGGTGACAAACCGCAAAGGCCTTGAACATTGCCACAATTTTGTTCACACTCCTCAGCTGAACCGAAATTGTTTTCATTGCCTCCACATCCACCGTATGCGAACACATCACAAAATCCTTCGTTCTTATTGTAATAATATCGAGCTTCGGACGCTCTACATTCACCAGAATCATAGTCCAAGAAGCAATGTTTAGTATCGAAAGGTCGTTTTTCTGGTCGTTCTTCCGACCGTTGCTCGTCGCGTGGCCATTGTGTAGTCGTCGTTTTTTGTTGCTGTTCACATCGTGCAAGGCAAGACGGCTCGTCGAGGAAATTGTTGTCATTACCACCTGTACCACCATAATAGAATTGACGGCAACGTTCCTCTCTTGTATCATAGTACCAGTGTGTTTCATAGTCTCGTCCTTCGCCCAATTCGGCGGGCTTGGCACAAAGGTCTTTAACTGTGATTATCGGAAGAGATTACAAGGCAAAGCGATTAATTTCTCGATCGACAAAATATTCAACGGAAGCGAAAGCGGATATGAAGTTGCAAAAAGCATTTGCAGTTGTAAGCATATCCTAAGGATCCTTACTGATTTCTGGCGGACATTGTTGTTCACACACTTCCTGAGACACGAAATTATTTTTGTTACCATCACAGCCAGTGTAATAGAAAGGAGTGCAAGTTTTGTCCGGCTCGGAATGATACCATCGGGCATGGCGTTCATTGCATCTACCAGTTGCTGTTGGCAAAGAGCAGCTCCCTGATGCGGTTTTTATGTTAATGTTAGACAAATTGGTAATGTTAGTCATAGAAAAGTGCGTATTGAAGTGATTATAATGAAAATTCCGTCTTTATTTGAAATTACCGGACAATTAAGCCTTTTCGATTTGTTAGAAAGCAAAAACATCGTTGGACCATTAGAAACAAGTATGAATGAACGAAATTTCATTTTTCCTATAATTCGCTTTTGCCACATGTGCCCTTTCTTTATTCCTTTTTTGTATCTTCGTTCTGACTTCACTTTTTAATTAACAAGTGAATTTACATTTAATTAACACCATTCAAATTGGCACCGTTCCGATGAAAGATCGAATAGAACTCAAAAACCAAAAGAAAATTTGATTGAAAATCTCTAACCAAAAACTCTAACTGTCCAACAAAAAACCTCAATTGTCAGCAACACTTACGTTTCTGAATGCCAGGAGCATTGCAGTGATAGTTACAAGAAGCTTTTGTATCATATCGATTCTTGTTTCCTTTACATCCACCGAAGTAGAACGGACGACAGGTGTCTAAATCTTTATCAAAGTACCAACTTTCGAAACTACCATGGCATGGTCCTTCATCCATTGGTTGATCGCAAGGAGCTACCAAAATAAATGTAAAAATGACATCAGAATTACGTCCCAAAGATTCGACAACTTACGTAACGAACTATCAACAACGCAAAGCTGTTGGCACGCTTCAATTGTTTCGAATCGATTGTTGTTACCAAGACATCCGCCATAGACAAACTCTGAGCACATATTTCGGTCTGCGTCGTAATAGAATGACGGATAATATCCGGTACATGTACCGTGGATTTTCGGTAACAAACAAGCACTCTTTCCCTCTGCTTGTTCGCATGTTACTTTGCATTCTTCCATTGTCTCGAATCGATTATGATTGCCTTCGCATCCACTGTACCAGAATCTCGAACATGCTCCATGTACAATATCGAAAAAGCTTTTGAGTGTGAAATTGCCGCAGGTACCGTGATCTTTCGGAAGACTACACGCGTTTTGTGGCATCTTTGGAATGTCTTCACAACCATCGAAGTTACTTCCTTGTGCATCGGTTTTCCCATCGGGACAGCAGCCGTATTCACTATTAGCACATGTGCAACCTTCAAAGTTCGGTCCCATAGATGGGGTAACTTCGTCCGAACAACATTTGAATTCGCTTTGTAAACAATGACATCCGTATCCGTGTGGACCTGTCGGAGTGGTGACACCATCCGGACAACAGCCGAATTGGAACGTATGACATGGACATCCTTCATATTCCGGTCCTCGGGCTGGTGTTAATTTGTCCAGACAGCAACCGTGAGAAGCATGCTCGCAACCACAACCGTCATTATTGCCAAATCGAGCCGATGTTTTATTATCTGGACAACATCCGTAGGGAGAATATTCACATCCACAACCTTCGAGATTCGGTCCACGAGCTTCGTTGATATTGTCTGGGCAACAACCAAATTTGGTTTCAAGGCAGCAACCTTTATGATTCGGTCCATGAGCTGGTGTAACACCGTCACGGCAACATCCGTATGGTTCAGATAGACAAGGCGAGCAACCTTCTTGATTTGCTCCCTTGGCAAGAGTTCTTTGATCAGGACAGCAACCGAATTCGCTCTTTTTACAATCACATCCATGGAATCTGGGTCCAGTTGCGTTTGATACACCATCTTGACAACATCCGTATTGTGAGTCTTGGCAGAATGTGTGTGGTGCAGCAGAACTTGAACTTTTATCGTCTTCTGAGTTTTCAGGTGTAGTAGGTGCATCAGTAGGTGTAGTAGAAGGTGTTGCAGCTTCTGTTGTAGGCATTGTAACTTCTGTTGTATGTGTTGAAGCTTCTGTTGTGGGTCTTGAAGCTTCTGTTGCAGCTTCTGTTGTATCTTCTGTTGTAGCTTCTGTTGTAGGTGTTGTAGCGAGACCTAATCAAAATTGTCCAAATTTAAACTGTTAACTAATTCACTGTCCAATATTTCAGTACAAGACAATGATAATGTTGGACATCAGTAAAATAATGGACACTTTTATTTTGGGCAAATACGATACTTACTCTTTGTGGTTGCTACTGTTGTGGTTGGTGCTGTTTTGGTTGGTACAATTGTGGTTGATACTGTTGTGATATGTTCATCGTTTAGCCAAATGTGACAAACAATTCCTTTGTATTTCCCGCCCTCTCTCTCAATTAAAACATCATCCGCAATCGTTCTATTCATATTCGTATAGACGTAGTGGGTTTGAACCCAGTAGCTGTGCAACGGTAGAGTTCGTCCGCAGCGCTCATTCAGCGTAGGAGAAACATAAAATGCAATACCATCTATCGTATAGCCTAAGGTGGTTCCGGCGGATAAACTCTGATTCGTTGACAAAATGTAGTTCTGAGTGTCTCCGTTCTTAAAGCGGTATACAGGAATCAAACTAGCGTTTCCGTTACAATCCAGATTATTCTTTGCTACAAAGCCTAACGTAGCTTCTTGGTGAAATTCGTTTTTTGTCATATACTTTATTACGTCGCGGTCGGTGGTGGACGTGAAGAAAAAATTTGGATGTATGAGGTACAGTGGTGCTGTAAAGGAAACGATTTCGTTTTGTTTATTCAAATTGAGATATATTCGGTGACTTAATACGTTACCGAGGTCGTAAGTTTTTGTCGACAAAAGGCTTGTTTCATTTTGTAAAGTTGGTGACAGTTGACATAACTGCAAAATTTTGTTTGTGTTAATATGATTTTATTGAATAAATAATTGGAGAATTGGATAATAAGTTCACGGGTGAGCATAGTACCAATTACCGGCAAAGATCCTACCTACTGGAAAAGCTAATAATGCAATGAATTAAATGAGTTACTATTATTAGTGAGCTTGTGTCAATTTTATCTGTTATGGAAACTCCGAATTTCATCATATTTATAGAATCAGATGAAGTGCTGTATTTGCATCTGCTAAGTTGAATTTTTCCTAGTGATTAGGGATTTTCAAAAACACCAATTCAGCAAAAGGAAGGCCAACACAATAGTTTCACTTTTCGTCACTTGGTTTTTAAAAAAATTATTTGGAATGGATGGAAAAGCATTTAAAGCACTGAATTGAGAAAACTTATTCATTTGCGCTAAGTTACTGTTAAAATTGTTGATACGACCAATGCGATTGACTTCATTGTTGCTTCGGTTTGTAGCTGAAACACTGACTGACTCAAAGAGTTAGAACACCCTTTGGGTTATCACTACTATTAATGAAATCGGCAGCAAAACATAAATAAAATCTGCAACGTGAAATAATCAGAATTCGCGGAAAAAACTAAATTTTTGCTGATAA
>JANTFA010141430.1:0-12174 GCA_026413405.1 Phytosciara flavipes
GAATAATGATCTCGTTGAGCGAAATTTAGTTTCATAAATGACCCGCACGTGCCACATGGTACTGTGGCACACATGTTCAATATATGATTCACTCCAATTCGTATCACAAACATTTCTTACGAAAGGAAAAAGCGATCTACGATGTGTTGATAAAACTAGCGAAGTAAAAGATCATAACAATAGGGAAGTACGCTTCACTCATCGTGGATACAGTATGTAGAATGCAACTTTACTGTACGAGCGAGGTAAAGGGTCAAGGGTAAAGGGTTAAAATCAAAATTGTGCAAAGCTCATCACTTTTTTTTGGATGTATCAGACTCATACAATCGGCCATATGAATTTATTTTAATTGTTTCTGAAAACGATGAACTTGAAAGCGAAAGACTTGTTCATTCAACATACATATTAAAGTTGTGGTTTTCTTTTATGATATTCTTAAATTAGATTTTGAATCTTCTTTATGTAATGAAGAATGTTAACTTTAATGGTTATGATTAGTCTCTGTAAGTTTGTCGGTAAAAGACGGTTTTAATTCGAAATTTTCAAGATTGCAGCATTGAATGAATTTCGGTTGCTTCGAACGAGTTAACGAGCACCTGCTTAACACTTTACTGAAAAAACACGATCACTCTTTCTAATCATTAGGAGTTTTCTTGCGATATCACCTGAATTATGAGTTTATGAATAATAAAAGGTATATGAAAATTGTTACAAATGTTTCTATTTAACCGTACTCGCTTAAATTATTTAGTTTTCTAAAAAAAAAATCGAGTCCTATAAGGTTCAGTACGGAACATAATTTCTATTTTCAGCAATCTTAGATCGACATACAGAAGCCACTGAATTCGCACACCTGTTCATTAAAGAAGTGTTCGTTCCAATAGTTGCTGGTTTGAACAGAGATGTGTGTTACATCGATAAGCATTTATGTTGGCACCATGCTCTCATAGAAAATAATCATTAAATTAAAAGAAATTTGGTCTAATTTGCCAAGAAATCTGCATTCCTAATAGAAACACTAGTGCTGTATGATATGGGGGAACACTTTTTATTGATTCATTCGCTCTCACATGGATGAATTTTCAACTATCGTCTTATTTTCTCAGTTTTCTCCTATGACTTCTGCAAGCATCGATTTTTGAATTTGTGTGCAAACATTCATGTCTCAGTTAAATGATGATGGCTAGAATATTTATCGCTGTTTCGAAAAACTTACTGGATTCCCATTGTTAAAGCTTCAATTGTTCAGGCAATAGTCTTAACTGAGCTGCGACTGCTTAGAAAATCTTAGATTAGCCTTTTCGTTGTCGGTAAAAAACGGTTTTAATTCGAAATTTTCAAGGTTGCAGCAACAAAATGAATTTCGGTTGTTTCGAACGAATTTTAACGAGTCCCTGCTTAACACTTTACTCAAAGAAACACGATCAGCATTATTCTAATCAATATGATTTTTCTCTGAATTACGTGTTTCTGAATAATAAAAGGTGTATGAAGATTGTTACAAATGTTTCTATTTAAACTTACTTTAGTCTTTAGAGTCTTTAGATTTAAAAAAAAATCGAGTCCTTTTAGGTTCAGTACGGAACATTTTCTATTTTCAGCAATCTTAGATCGACATGCAGAAGCCATAACGAATTCGAGCACCTGTTCATTAAAGAACCGTCAAGATTAAAGATTTGACGGTGGACTAAATGTAACGGTGGAACGCACCCACAGACGGAAGCTATCAGACTAATAATAGAAAATATAACACAAGCCATGGCTTGTTCCTTTCACGTTTAGCGTATTTACTAGAAAAAAAATTGATGTTTCAATCTCCGAGTGTGATGGAGGTCCCAGCAAAGTATAGAACCGACTATCATCAGTTGCTTCGATCACACTCGTTTACAAGAAAGCAACTTCTGAAAGGTGACCAAACGTAAAAGCATTAGATCCTCGTACGGATCAAAAAATTGTCTAAGAGCAAAGTAATGCCTCAAGTTTTCTTCTTTTATGCTGTACTAACAACGTTTTTCACAATTCGGGTCATAACAACGTTTTTCTTCAATTGATTTTGACGTTTAAAACGTCACTTTGACAGATAGTGGGTGCCAAAACAGGAAAAATTTCCGCCATTTTTGTGGACTCTCTTTCCATTAATGACCAATTTCTTACGCTTGTGAGATTTGAAATGCTTTGTCGATGTCTCGTGGGTTTTTGCTATAAGTCATTTTCACACCAGCCGGCGTTACGGCCTTTATTCACTACATAACACATTCAAATAGCTGACCTTGCTCTCATTTAAAATGTAAAAATTAGCAGCCATTTAGCCTTAGCACAAATAAAATGTTGAAAGAGTTAATATTTACTCGCCATATACAAGAGCGTCCTGAATACAGTCTAGTGATATAAATAGCTGACTGTTTCAGATCCATCCATCAGATACTGTTAAACACTGTGTTGCTAAGTGTATATTAGGAGTCAATTGTAACAAGCAATATCGGGATGAAAGCCTACTTATTTTTGGTGGCGATTTATCTTTTCGCAGCTGGCTGTGAAGCAAGTGTGTATGAATGATCTACAGATATTTACTTACTACCCAATTATCTAGTTACAAGACTTTCACTAAACCTATTTAAATCAACAGCACATTCATTTACTTGGGGATGCAACTTTTCAAACCCAAAACAAAGGATTAGTGGAGGCTGGGATGGAATACAACGATGGGAGTGCGAATCATTGGGCCATTGTTTTGACGACGAAACTCGTAAAATGTGCCTTGGTGCTTCAAAATGAAAGAGCTGTTATCAGACGAACGTTGCGATTTTAAAAATCCAAAGAATCGCGTAGCAGTGGGCCCCGTCGGAATATCTAAAACGGATTGCTTAGCTAAAATAGGTTGTTTCGATGACTCGACTCCGAACGTTGCTGTAAGGTGTTTCAAGAACAAGTTTGATAGGTGCGATTATCACATTGCAGCAACGCGCATAGATGCGGGCAGGCCTGGAATAAGTCAAAAAGAGTGCCTAGATAAAGGAAAGTGTTGGCATGATGTAATCCCAAACCTCCATTTTTGTTTTGAAAAGAACGGTCATTGACATCAAATTTCTTTAACAAATACGTTGTCGATGTAAGTAAATTGTGTTTCTCATCTATCAATTCTTTGCTAGCAACAATTTCCGGCAACTGTTATTTTACAAAAGTAGTTTAGTTAGCTTAACTTTAGTAGATACCTTGTCGTGGCGTTGGTAGGATATACAGACCTTACACATGTCGTAAAAACAGTTACACTTGCTATTTTTTTTTTGTCATAAGATTGTTACTTGATGTTATTAAATATACTTCAGCAGCGTCCAATGTAACTGACTTTTAAAAAAGAAGTGCCCTAAACGTTACTTTAACATCTCTCAGCAAATAGAGCAATATTTGGTCGAAACTTGATTGTATATGATAGCGCACTGTTTCATTTCTTTGTGTACAAAGGCCATGGTCTGTACTGTATCGAGCGTTTTCTTTATTGATAAATCAGATCTGTGCGGCTCGATTTCTGTCCTTTTCGATAGCTTGCAGCATTTATTCGGTTGATTTTTGGTCTTGATTATAGTTTGCCACGATCATTATGGCAACTAAATGCAAGACATGTACCGAAGAGGTGCGCCATGCGGATTTCGTCAAATGTTATGGCTTCTGCTCTAAAATTTTTCACTCGAAATGCCAACTGCTGGCATTTATCAGAAATGACGGTTGAACAGAGATGTGTGTTATATCGATAAGCATTTATGTTGGCACCATGCTCTTATAGAAAATAATCATTAAATCAAAAGAAATTTGGTCTAATTTTATATTGCCAAGAAATCTGCATTCCTAACACAAACACTCGTGCTGTATGATATGGGGGAACACTTTTTATTGATTCATTCGCTCTCACAGTCTGAATGAATTTTCAACTATCTTACTGTCGTCTTATTTTCTTAATTAATTACCGATGACTTCTGCAAACATCGATTTTTGAATTCGATGTCTTTCACGTCTGTAACAGAACCAGCTAATGACACAAGACACTCGAATCAATTGAAAATGCATCAATATGTCGTTGAACAAACATAGCTGGAATATGTATCGCTCTTTCGAAAAACTGACTGGATTTCCATTGTTAAAGCTTAAATTATCCAGTCTTAACTGAGCTGAAAAGAGTATGATTTGACTGCATTGATTTGATTCTTGGTTGCTTTGAAAAAACGATAATCCTACTATATCACCTTTCGAAAATCGTACTCTGTCGGAGTCCAAAATCACACACAAGAAAACCTGAGCATCAAAACAAACACTACCGGAAAATCTTCTCACGAATAGGGACCATTCGGATTGGTTGATTCCATCCCCACAAGTACAGAAGATTTATTTAAAGATCTGTCCCTTGAATTCCATTAAGAGTTCACCAAAAAAATTTGAAGAATTAGAAATCTTATTATTGACGTCCAGTTCAGGTCACACAAAAAATAGTTCAAAAGTCTTATAGATAGGACATACGTAAATCGGAAAGTGGCATGATTTGTAGCAAGAGGTTGCCGCTTTCCGTTACACAGGCTGTCCTAACAGTACAGAACGTATCCTGTGTTAAATCTCCAAACAGGCTCGAATCTGAAGACAATTCAGGTCTAAACCTGAAGGTCACCTTTTTGGAGATTTAACCCAATATACGTTCTGTATTGTTATAACATCATGTGTAACAGAAAGCGGCAACCTTCAGCTACAAATCATGACACTTTCCGAATATGAAACTAACTCTTTTATGACGTGAACTGGACCTGTTCCGAGCATTAATTGACGACAAATCAACACTTAAGTGCGACTGATAAAGGAGAGAAAATCAAAAAAGGTCTTTCGTTTCAATCTTATTGCTTAACCTCCCAAAAAGAATACTGTTGATATGTACGTCTTCCTGTTTCAGGACACGTTAAGCAATAAGATTTAAACGAAAGACCTTTTTAGATTTTTTTGGGTCTGCTACTTCATTTGATCAAAGAACTTTCAAAATACCGATTTCAGATCTATTACTTCAATTGTTAAATTTTCCACGTTTCTTCTTCGTTGTCGCCCCAATCGATAACAGATGTGACAAAATATTGGACAAATCAAAACTAGGAGTTGCGGGAATCAGTAACTTTTATTAAAGTGGTTAGTTCAACCGGAAAATTACAATATCTTCTGATTTGATTGAGTATTGCTGGATAATACTTGAATATGTCACGTGAAGTTTAGTAATTCACGTCACGAGGACAATGAAATTTGAAAAAGAATCAAGAAAACGACCACGAAGAATAAAAATCTTTCATGGAAACAAGACGAAAATTTATTTAAACTTCCCACCATGAACATTTTCGAAGAGTTCGAATGGAATTTTTATCAATGACAAAAAACATTTCTCTCATGAATGCTGTCATTGGTTATCTGCTCATTGAGTTTGTTTATTACATTTTGATAAGGCCAGCACTATGCAACAAGTTAGTGTAATAAAATTTCTGTCAGTTTTTGGAGAGAAACAAAAAAAGTGATCAAAACACACAAAAATAAGTACCTCGCAATTGTCTTACTTACATAACGACTATAAGCAATACATTGTTTGAGTCGTATCTCTGGAGATAAGCTTAAATCTACGAGATAAGCATTCATCTGACTAAACAATTAAATTAAATTTAGTGCAATTTTCGTCAACCGAACCGGTAGTCATTCCTCCTACGTAAATTGCAATGTCATCTAACAAATTCTTATTTGCTATTGACCGTGGCGGCACATTCACTGACGTGCTATGTGTTTGTCCGAATGGGAAAATTCGTACACTAAAGTTACTATCTGAGGATCCGGACAGATATCCTGATGCTCCTAGAGAAGGGATTCGCAGAATATTGGCATCGGTACGTTGTGGGTTTATCTCTCTTTAACTGATTTAGCAACAATAAATTTCTGTTAAGGAATTGCAAAACAAGTCGACGGTTCAAGATTTAGTCGAAACCGATCCAATCGGATGGATTCGTATGGGAACTACTGTTGCTACCAACGCGTTGTTGGAACGTGCTGGCGACCCAGTTGCATTAGTCGTGAATAAAGGTTTCAAGGATCTGTTGTTCATTGGCAATCAAGCTCGTCCCAAGATATTTGACTTGGATATCAAGAAACCATCGAATCTTTACAAACATGTTGTCGAAGCGGATTGCAGAATTGTGCCGGCACAAGAAAACGTATGCATGCTAGGTAAAAATTGTCATGTGGTCTTACTAAATTTTCTGTCGCTGACAAATTTCTCATTTTCAGAACACAATTGGAAAGTTCTCGCTGGTGTTTCGAACTCCAAATACCTGGAAATGCGTCCAGTTGACACGGAAACAGTCAAACAACAATTACTGGATGTGTTTCAAAAAGGAATAACTTCGTTGGCAGTTGTGCTAAATCATAGTTACGCCTGTCCAGATCATGAAATTCAAATAGGCAAAGTAGCTAGCAGCATAGGCTTCAGCCACATTACCCTATCGCATCAGGCTATGCCAATGATACGAGTTGTCGCTAGAGGTTACACAGCCTGTGCAGAGGCGTATTTAACACCTCATGTGGAACGTTATCTGGAGGGCTTTACGGCTGGATTTAAGAACAAATTGGCTGGAGTCGATGTTCTTTTCATGCAAAGCGACGGTGGTCTGACCAAGATGGAAAGCTTCCGCGGTGCAAGGGCAATATTGAGTGGACCTGCTGGTGGTGTAGTAGGGTAGGGACAGTACTAATTTGAGTCTATCTTCTAATTTTCATTTAAATTTCCGCATCAAAGCTATGCCATTACCGGCCGGCAAGAGACCGACATGCCAATCATTGGATTTGATATGGGAGGTACATCCACGGATGTTAGTCGATATGCTGATAAATACGAACATGTTGTGGAGTCTACAACAGCAGGTGTGACGATACAGGCTCCACAGCTGGACATTAACACTGTTGCTGGTAAGATCTAATGGACACTAGTTGAAGATCCGCTAACTAAAACAATTTTATGTCAAGCTGGTGGAGGATCTATGCTGTTCTTCCGTAGTGGCCTCTTTGTTGTTGGGCCGGGTAGGTCTCTCTTCTTGTCCATTTGTCGACGTATTTTTTTATTCAAAATTATTTCAAAAAGAATCTGCGGGAGCCCATCCTGGACCAACTTGTTACAAAAAAGGAGGACCGTTAACAGTTACCGATGCAAATTTGATACTCGGTCGCTTACTACCCGAATATTTCCCGAAAATTTTTGGTCAAACCGAAAACGAACCACTAGATTTGGAAGCTACGCGAGTTAAATTTGAGTCACTGCGCAACGACATCAATAAATATTTGATTGAAAGCGGAGAGCGTGCGGTAATTCTGATTGTAAAAATAGATGAACCGACTATCAATTCACTGTATTCGTTTACTAGAGTGAGCTATCGTTGGAGGAAGTGGCGATGGGTTTTATACGAGTGGCCAATGAAGCAATGTGTCGACCGATACGGGCGCTAACCCAGAGCAGAGGATATGACACATCTCGTCACGCTCTGGCATGTTTTGGTGGAGCTGGAGGACAACATGCATGCCAAATTGCTAGAGAATTGGGAATGTCCAAAGTATTGGTACATAAATATGCTGGTTGGTCGTACACACACATCTGCATCGATGAGAAATCTTGCTATTCTAAATCAATTCACTTGTAGGTATTCTGTCTGCATATGGTATGGCTTTGGCTGATGTGGTACACGAGTCACAAGAACCATCTGGCTTAGCACTGACGGAAGAGAATGCATCGAATATTACAAGCCGATTGGATTTGCTCTGTAAACAATCTCGTGATAAGCTTGCCTCACAGGGATTCGACGATGCACATATTGTACTCGAGCCCTATCTTCATCTACGCTATGAAGGAACCGATTGTGCATTAATGTGTACACCTTCATCAACCGTTGGAACTGATGCACGCTGCGTTGCTATCGGTTCATATGGCGATTTCTATTCAACTTTCGTGGAGAGATATCGGAACGAGTTTGGATTCGTCATTGCTGGTAGATCTGTTGTCGTTGATGACATTAGAGTTCGAGGATCAGGCATTACCGCAACACCAAGTGAGGCCGATGCTAAGCCAGCAAGTGGCACTGCTGTACCGGAAACACAAACACGCGTGTATTTCGATGGTGGCTATCAGGAGACACCAGTTTTCTTGTGCTCAAAATTGGGAGCAGGTCACAACATTAATGGGCCAGCCATTTTAATCGACAATCTTTCCACGATTCTGGTTGAACCGAATTCGAGTTGCCTGGTCACTAGAAAAGGGGATTTGGTTATAACTGTCGGATCTGGTCATCGATTGGAAATAGACGATCGATTAGATGCGGTACAGCTGAGCATTTTCAGTCATCGCTTCATGAGTATTGCTGAACAAATGGGAAGAATTCTGCAACGAACGTCCATTTCAACGAACATAAAAGAGCGGCTCGATTTTTCATGTGCTCTGTTCGGGCCCGATGGTGGATTGGTTTCAAACGCACCGCACATTCCAGTTCATCTGGGAGCTATGCAAGAAACGGTTCAATTTCAGCTGAAATACAGGGGAGACTCTTTGAAGCCCGGCGATGTGTTACTGTCGAATCATCCTCAAGCAGGCGGCTCACATTTGCCTGATTTAACAGTCATTACACCCGTCTTCCACCAGTAAGTTTTACTTGGGAGAGATACCAGATCGCACGATCTAAGTACAACGATTCTAAATTTCAATTTGCAGACATACCGCGAAGCCAGTTTTCTTTGTTGCCTCTCGCGGTCACCATGCTGACATCGGAGGAATATCACCAGGTAATTACGACGTGACAAAGTAAATGGTGAGAGTTTTCGATGAATTTTTGAAATTCTTTAGGTTCCATGCCACCGCATTCAACGTCTTTGAAACAAGAAGGTGCCGCCTTTAAGTCTTTCATGCTGGTAGAAAGCGGTACCTTTAGAGAAACGGAAATTACGAAGGAGCTTACTACTCCAACTGATGCGGCTGGAGCGACGGGTACCCGCAATTTGGCCGACAATCTATCGGATTTAAAAGCTCAAGTGGCAGCCAATCAAAAAGGCATCCAATTGGTGTCGGAACTGATTGACACGTACGGATTGAAAGTGGTTCAAGCATACATGGACTACATTCAGAAAAATGCCGAGGTGGCAGTTCGAGATATGCTCAAAGAAATCGCAAGAACGACCAGAGAAAGGTATGCCAACCTTTTTGATATATTTAATCAGAGGCGTCGTATTCAATTTTTGTTATAGAACTGGCCAGTCGATCCTGCACGCACAACAATTCATGGACGATGGTTCTCCCATCAAACTCAAAATTACAATCGATGAGACTGTCGGTTCAGCTCTATGCGATTTTACAGGAACCGGTTGCGAAGTTTTCGGCAATTGCAATGCACCACGTGCCATAACGATGTCAGCATTAATTTATTGTCTCAGATGCATGGTCGGACATGACGTTCCACTGAATCAAGTAAGATACAATGACCGCTTGATCCTGACCTAGATCGTGACTCACCTTTGAATACAAATTGTTGCTCTTCAGGGTTGCCTGGCACCTATTCAAGTCATCATTCCGCCGAATTCGCTTCTGGATCCATCTGAAAACGCGGCTGTGGTCGGAGGAAATGTTTTGACGTAACTATAAAAATTCACAGACGATCTAATGTTGCCTGACGCTAATGTGCCTGCATTCATATAGGTCACAGCGTGTGGTGGACACCATCTTAGAAGCATTTCAAGTTTGCGCTGCCTCACAAGGTTGTATGAACAACATCACCATTGGAGATTCAAAATTTGGATATTACGAAACAGTGGCTGGTGGAAGTGGAGCGGTGAGTTGTGATTTTACACTTGCTGAACGATTTTGACTTTTAACCTTTCTGAGAAGGGTCCAACATGGCATGGTACTAGCGGAGTACACTCGCACATGACCAACACTCGGATAACCGATCCAGAAATCATGGAAGTTCGTTATCCCATGATATTAAACAAATTCTGTTTGAGGGACGACAATTCTGGCGGCAAAGGTTGGTTTGAAAACAATTGACTCAGAATATTTCAATGAAATTGATCGCGTCGGTCAATCATTTAGGTCAATTCAATGGCGGCGAAGGTGTTCAAAGAGAACTGCTGTTCCGGAAACCAGTTACCGTGTCCGTACTAACAGAGCGACGTGTATTACAGCCATATGGAATTGCTGGTGGACAGGCCGGAAAGTGTGGTTTGAATTTGTTGATCAAAAGCGACGGTCGTATAATAAATCTCGGCGGAAAGACGGCTGTCGACGTGAATGCTGGTGATATGTTCTCGATGAAAACTCCTGGTGGTGGCGGTTGCGGTAGTGCAGACGACGATGAGAAAATCCGTAAAGAGAAAAGTCCAACGCGAACGTTTGCCGAACGGGGTAGTGTCTTCGAATATAGGAGTGCGCAGGAGTCCGTTTAATTTGTTGTATTGCATTTGGTAATTATTATCGGTGGGCGGGTCACCAGTTATACTGGAAATATTTAGATTTTGAATAAAATTTCATTTGGCAACCAAAAACTGAACTGTCTCAGTTCATTTCAATCAATGCGCTAATTCAGTGCACACGAAGACTATTGAAACTATCGAAAACTATGTTTAGAATTTGCTGATTAATTCACTAAAAAGAAGACGATGATAACATACATAAACGACATCCACTGTTTCTCCAGTTTTTCAGACTACTCCCATTGTCCACGTTTATACCTGGGACTTCATCAGACCCACATCCCCTTCAAAGTAAACGTCCTTATCAACACTTCGAAATATAAATATCGACTAATGGTTTTCCGAGGTGGACAGGCCTAATTTAAGGAAGCAACACAGGCTCTCGCATTAGATTAATCAATTTTCTAGATGTTACCTGATGTTCCCAAATTATTCCAGAGGCGAAGGTCTGCATTTTTTAATGCATACTGCTAATTCTAAGACCTGTTCCGTGATGAACGGAATTGAATCTTGAAATAGCTCGGAATCAGAGAGGCTTTTCTTAGGGCAACCTTCGTGGAACCTTGTCTGGCATAATAGTGATCCGCTTTCGAATGAATCAAACGTGCTCTAAGAAAAGACTAGTGAGTTTCGAGATATTTTGGCTCAAAGTTTGTTAGCCACGGGGCAAGATTGCTACATATTCTAGTGGACTTTCTGCTATCAACAGTTACCCGCTAATAAAACCTAGTGAACCAAAAAATTATTGAATTGAAGCTGAGTTAAAATCGACCAAACCTTCGTCAGCACAACAATCCCAACTATTCAATTTGATTGACACGTGGAATTCCAATATTTCCACTAAGTTCTAAATTTCCGTTAAAAATGTAATATTTCCACTTAATTTCATCTGCCTGCACCAAAAAGTCCACAGTGGTAGTTCCCCTCGTTTGCAAGAAATGAAATCTACAAAATCGAATCAGAAGAAAATAACGAACATCGAGTTAAATATACCGAACATCTGACAAATCTGTTATCGCATGTAAGGGGATTCTCGGAAATACCTACACCGACCGGTACATCGACCTATACAGTTAAATGAGTCAAATGGAAGTCGTTGGAATGATAGAGAAAACGAAGTGCTTCCAAGAAGTACTTCGGTCATTGGAAGCACTTCGGTCGTCTAAATATATAGAGTGTCATTGGAAGCACTTCCAAGAAGTACTTCGGTCGTTGGAAGCACTACATAAAGCCGAAGAGTGTTGAAGATTTCATAGGCCAATTTTTATTTAACCTAAATTAAAAAAAAAAAAACTTGACCTAAACCTGGTTTGTTCAAACCTACATGTTCGATATCTCGATAATGGAAAGTTCTTTGCGTTGTTCAGATTCAAAGTTTTAGTTCTACCACTCTACTACTGTCTGACAACAATGTTCGGCAACAATGTTTTTCTTGAAGAAGTCTTGAGGTCTAGATTTAATTTGAAAAATAAAGGAATTAGACAACTGGTGAATTTTCGGTTGAAAGGTGATTTCGTAACTTCCTCAGTAAGAAATGATATTTTTGAGAGCGAGGCCTGTGTGTAGATAGAAAGACTTTATAAGACAATTATTTTTGACTTTGTTGTCAATAGCAGATGGCATACCCGTTCGGGTAAGACTCATCATAAAAAAACCTAAGAAGAGAAA
>JANTFA010141441.1:0-12173 GCA_026413405.1 Phytosciara flavipes
GGTTTGGTCTTCAATATTTTCTTCGGAATACGATTTCCATCCATCCGTTCCACATGACCGAGCCACCGTAGTCTACTTTCCTTTCAAACGTGAGTAACGTCTGTTCTTCCTTTTGTGTCATGCACCACGACTCCGAGCCATATGTTACTACCGGTCGTATCACATATCTGTACAATGTGCACTTTGAAGATCTGCTTACCGACTTGGACTTTAGGATGTTCAATTGACTAAAATAACTTCTGTTACCTAAAGTTATACGTCGTTTGATTTCGTCCATGATGATGTTATCGATATTTAGCTGAGAACCCAGGTACACAAACTTGTCCACCTTGAATGTATGTGTGTTGATTGTTACATTCTGCTCGCGCGGAAGGTTCGAAGGAGTGATGATCATGTATTCCGTCTTTGTGTCGTTCACCTTTAACCCGATGTCGATACCTTTCGTCTCCAATGCCACGAACTTTTCTTTAACAACCTCCATATTTCGGCCGATTATGTCCAGGTCGTCTGCGAAAACAAGCAATCGACTGGATTTGGTGAAAATGGTGCTGCTAGTGTCCATGTTTGTGGCCCTCACTGCTGCTTCCAGAACTAGATTGAAAAGCAGCGTTGCGGGAGGATCTCCTTGGCGTGGCGTAGTCCTTCCTCAATGTCAAAGGGTTCAGATAACTTGCTGCGAATTCTTACACAGCTGTTAGCTCCATCTAATGTCATCTTCGTCAGCGCCATCAGTTTATCGGGGATGCCGAATTCGGCCAACACTCTCCATAACTTCTTCCTGATCACACTGTCGTATGCTGCTTTGAAGTCAACAAAAAGTTGGTGCAGTTCAATGTTCTCCAAGATTTGCCTGATGACGAACATCTGGTCTGTTGTTGAGCGACCTTCTCGGAATCCATCTTGGTATTTACCAACTGTGCATTCCATGTACGGGCGCATTCGACGGTATAAAATCAGTGCAAATATCTTGTAAGCGATGTTCAGTAGGGCTATTCCTCGGAAATTACTGCAATCCAACTTATCACCTTCTTCCATTCAAGGGGCAATTCCTCATTATTCCAGATGCGCACCACGATATCGTGTAGCTCCACACATAATGCGTTACCTCTGCGAAATTTCACTTTCCACTCGGTGCTGATGGTAGTGTAGTATTCGACCGTTATTTTATTTGGGTTCACACGTTTCCCTTTTCGTAATGTATGGGGACACTACGAAATTGCGTAATAGGTGAAAAGTCACGAACAAAATGCTCGACTGTCATGTCTATAGCAACGGAAAACAAATCTGAAAATTATTTCATTTTTATTCCATGTAGTAACAGTTCCAAAAATACTTTGTCTTCTCTTCATTAATAAACACCGGTCGCACCTATGATTTTGACATTTTATATTAATAAATTATGAATTGGTCAGAGATATTATTTGATTATTCTATTATAGTCATACACACAACACACATAACATCCACATAATACAACCCACATTATAACAAGGACGATTGAACAGATATAAAAATAAAATTGGAAAATTACTCACGTGCCAGCACCTATAGGTCCCCATTCATTTTGTTAATTCCTATAGATCAACGTAACGATAGTTGAAAAATTCGAAATTACGGTATTAACGACAATGCATGAATAATGGGAGGCCTAAAACACCTTCACCTATAGCATTTCTGGTAGACCAAGAGCCGGTGTGCTTTTGTCACTACGTGAAACATAATAAATGACATGTGAATTGCACTGCACGCTGCGAGGGTATGTTCATTACTCTTATATCATTCGTCCCATGTTGTACAAACATCCGAATTGGTCTCAAAATGAAGTTAAGTTTTGGAGTGAGTGCGGTGTGGAATGGAATGAACGTTAAAACCAGGTTTGGTCTGTTCGTTGAAGCCGGCGGACATATCGATTTCATATAAACAAATTCACCTCTCATGGGAGGTGAGTTTGTTTGTATGAAATCGTTATGTAGTCCGCTTCATACAAAGTTTGGACACTCGACCATACCTGGTTTATACTTTCATTGGTGAAATGGAATTCACGAATCATTTTTTATTTGAAAGTAATCCGCAGGAAGTAATGACGGCCTGGTACGTTGGAGATCTGTGTGTATCGATCAGCAAAAGTTCAATGACGGAATCTTTGTCCTTCGAGATAACACCGACTTCATAATAATCCCAGAGCGAAGCGGAAGTAGTTGCCATTTGGTGTCATGTTTCATTAAAGATCTTTCAAAGAAAAAGCTTCAAGACCTGTCCATTAGGCACACACACAAAAATCTTTTCAATCTCGCGTGATAGTGCGATTTCCCTTGTAATGTCCGCTGGTCTTATGTCTGTCAAAACTGAGAGCCATAGAACAGGAGTCGACTTGATGGTTCCAGTGATTATTCCGAACCATGATTGTTGTGCCCACCTTTTTGACATGTGTGCAATTCTGGGCAACAGTATTCTGCTGTTGAGTTCACTAAACGGCCGTAATTTGCAAGAAAAACAATCTCTGTAGAGGTTGATTGTCTTGCAAATTACGGCAGTAAGGACGACGTTCTTTAACTCTTCTCGAACCTTGCACAAATGCGGCTTGAAGGCTAGTGATCGGTACAGGCTAGCATGAAATGGTATTTCACAGCTTTGCCACATACTTCAATGGTAAGAGTGACTCGTCGATTGTACAAATGAACACAGTTTCAATAGGTCGGCATTCAGTGTGTAACAACATTGGTTCACACCGTTGCCTTTGTGAGGTATGGACACTTTGTACACACAGGCTCTCGGTCTATTACCAGTAAGCTTACTGTCGATTCCGGAAAAAGCAATAGCAAAATAAATAATTTTGTTTAC
Source organism: Phytosciara flavipes (assembly GCA_026413405.1). Lineage (NCBI taxonomy): Eukaryota > Metazoa > Arthropoda > Insecta > Diptera > Sciaridae > Phytosciara > Phytosciara flavipes. The sequence continues at coordinate 2,842 of JANTFA010141441.1, forward strand.
GTTCGGATTTTCATTTTGCTTAAATTATTCGCTGTCATGAGGAAAAACGATAATATTTTCCACGTTTTTTCTTCCAAAATAAATAACATCGGGAAACATCAAGCGAAAGGAATCCGCAATGATCCACAAACGTTCTACAAGCACATTCAGCACAATCACACCCCTATCTTCTTCTTCCAGTTGTAATACAGATAGATTACCGAATTTCATCTATTTTGTGTGCTTCACACACACACACACAGACATTCGGATCCATACGTACACAGCTAGAGATATATTTGCTGTTTATATTGTGCCATCAATAAACTTCTAACACCTGCTATTCCCAATAATCTGATCTGTATACTGAAATAACATCAGACAATATCAGTAAATTAGTTTTTGCACCCCGATGATGTTGTATAATAAAAGTGAAATACGAAACATAAGCATGAAACGTCTTAAAGTGTCGGCTCCTCTGGTTCATTTTATACGAGAATGGCAAGGGTGTACAATTTTTTTTCGGTTCTGGCTATCTCACTCACTCAAACACACACCCCAGATGATCCGAAACTTTCGTCATTAGTGTTCGGCATTTATTTCCTCTCTTTTTTTTGCGAAGGTCGTGAAATTGTTTTTCTTCTCGGATAAATAAAGTCTTTGCAAGGGATAACATTGTCTTAGGAATTGGCTAACGTTGTAGATAATAGGTGAAGTTGATGGATGGAGTGGAAGAAAAATGTTTTAAATTTGAATGTTTTCCCCTTGATGGTGTACGACACAACAACAACAACAACATCCAATTCAATCAAACCAATGGGAAATTTTGGTATTTGATTATAGACATAATGACGGTGAATTCGAAAAGAAAATTCCCATAATCCAATCCAATCGAAAGGACTTATTTATCTTATAAAGTTTCACACAGTTTGGTTAGGGACAGAAACGAGTGGTGATTTTTCTTTGGTTAAGAACTTTTCCACACATAACACATACACGTTGCCGCTAAACGTAACATCAAATTACCGAAGTAATGAGCATCAGAGTGATTTAGTTATGTCAGGAGATATCATTACGAACACCAGTTAACAACAATATTATCTCTACCTCCATAAAAATTCATGTGAGACTTTTGTGGAAAATGTCAAGGAAATGAATATGCTTTGTTTACAAGAAAAGTCATCGTTTCTCATGTTGTCGTCGATCTTTTACTGAAACAGTACATCTGTGGGTAACATTTGCTTGCCATATTAAACACCATTATGAACTATTTTGTATGGGAAGTTGGGTACCACCGAACATCTAATAAAATGGCGATTAACGTTACCTCTCCCCAATAGTTCACAGACAGCCTTCTGTTAAGTATCGGGTCTATATACACAGGAGAAAGTTTCTGTATTTACATTGCATAGAAGGAAACTTTCTTAAGACCCGTTCGAAGTACGAGATTCTTATATGCTTTCAGTCTTATATTTTAACACGTTGAATTCAAATTCCTGAGTAATGGCAAAGCTTCTGTGGTCACCCCTACCCCTAGATGCCAAATCAGCAATAAAAACATGTCCATCTGTCTGCTCCGTTAACAGGATTGCTTGAGTAAAACGAAACCAATTTCGATGGGACGATTTTTCTTCGATTTGTAATCACAAATGCCAGTTCAAGTTCGAAGGTGAGCATAATTGGTCGAGCCGATCCTGAGATAAGGTCGAATTAGTGCTACTTTTTGGAGTCTAGTTGAGGTTTCTCGCATATGTTACCGGCTCGTACAAAGTTGACATCAAATGAAATGTATTGACTACATCAATCCAGGAAATCGGAAATCGGAAATTGTCGAAATCGGAACACAGGCCTGGAAGTTAGATCCCATAGAGTGAGCCTAAGTTGAGCTACTCGGCCGTACAGTGAAGGTAGAGTTTTTGTAGATATCTCGGGTGAATTTCATCCGATTTTCCAAATTTTTTTGTTGAGAAGGTAATGACGACCGTAAAGTGGTAACACTTTTTTCGGTGACTCAAGTAAATGGCCACCAACCGTCATTTTGGATTTTAGTGTTTTTTGTCTATACTTCGAGTAAATTTCATCCGAATTCCGTAAACTTTTCTCTTGAAAGATGGAGATGACCGTAAAGCGTAGAACTGTTTTCGGTGACCTAAGAAAATGGCAGCCAGCCGCCATTTTGTGTTTTTCGCCTATATCTCAGCTTGATTTTGGTGAATTTTCTTCAGAGTTCGATTTTCAAATTAGACTTCGTACGAGACTGTTGAAATTGTTGTGAGCAATGTTAACAAGTGATGAGTTCAAATGCAATGTTTTGCAGATCAGTTTTAAGATGCATGCCATTTGTGGACAACCATCACACATTACTCGTATGGGTCTCCCTTCATGTTTCTTCTTAGGGATAGCTGTGGGTGGGTCCTTCTTTGCACCGAGTTTCTTGTATTTGAAGGGAATTTACTTTATAATGAAAATTTATGAATGAAATAACAATAAGTGTCCGAGTACAAAACATACGCGCTGGTACGCGTATCTTATGACACTCGAAGTGGATGACCAAATGTTTTTTTTAAATTTGATTTTCAAATTTCAAACTCAATTTAATAACTGTGAACAAATCGACTGTCTTAAGATTCTTAAAACAGAACAAAATAGGGAAAAGAAATTCTCTGCTGTTTCATTTTGTTCGTTTTCTTCGTTTTGTTTTCCTTTTTTTTATGGGGGTGGATTTGGAAGTTCGTTTCCGAACTCTTGATTACATAATATGTTGTGTGCTCTGCTTGGAAATATGAAAATCAGAATTTACATTTTATTAAATTATTTGCAATCGCTGTCTAACATAAAGAGAAGTGGTGTTGTGTCACAAAAAAGAGAAATTACCATTTTATGTCGTTCATACATTTATAGACACATTAAAATGCGATAGGAAAATGCGATAAACAAATTTATGACGATACTTTATTGTGTACAGGGATGGGTGTGTGTGTGTGTGTGCTGTTGGATATGTGTGTGTATGTAAACCGTTTAATTCGCGTGACAAGTACCAATTTTATTATTCGATACAAAGATTGCAGCGATTCCGAAGCAATAAATTATTTATGTCATGTTATATCTCTGTTGAAATGTCTAATCGAGAATTATACATATGGAACGGGGAATGAATATCGTCCTGTTCATCAGTACAGTCTGCTGGCCCACATACATTTTACAACGCCGTTTTATCATGCATATTCTCTGTTACTGTCAACTCGAATAATATTAAAAGCTGCAAACTAATTCTCATTAATTATTGTCTGTGTTAGACTCGTCTTCGATTCTTATTTCATCCAATTACGCGAAATGGCGAAATAGAATTCATTTACGTTATTTATGGTAGAATGAAATTACTTAGCATTTCTATGGAAATGCTGTGCTCATGTTTCATGTAGATTTTAATTGTTACCGTCCATTATACGATCACTGACTCGCATCAACTAAAGAACGGTTTAAGCTTTGTGCAAATATCGGATGATGATTAATGTGATAATCGTTCTGTACATTACTTACCGATGGCCGAAGTGATGGAAATGATACTCTTCTAATGGAAATTTTACCAAAGGCCATTTTCTATCTCGTTTGTACATGACTTAAATTTCACCGTAAACGGTTACTACAAAAGTTGTAAAACCAATCCCGACCGTTCATTGGGAGATTTTTGTAAAAACTTAGTGTTTACACTTTATTTTCACAATATGAAACGCCGGACTATACAAGAACTATGTACCGTCCCTAAAAAACTTCAACAGGAAGATAGATAGCGGACGTTGAAACAGTTGAGATGAAGACAGATAGGGAACTACCATGAAAAAGCTCGGAAAAGTTCATGTCAACCTGAAACCAGACCTGAAATAAATGACACCCTGATGACCCGAGGAATCCTGACCTGACATGTACACCTGATACCAACCTTCGCATGATCTTTCTTCGATTATTTTGGTAAACCACCAATGAAAGAACTGGCTTGCAGTTGAAACTGATAGGTTTAACATTTTAGCTGTAGTGTTCAATGATCTTTTCAAGCTACTTTTTATTTATCACGAAAAATTCTTTGGGAATTGCAACTGAAACTTATTTTAAATAAGTAAAGTCGGTTCAGATCAGATCAGGTATTCTCGTTTCAGTTCAGGTTTTGAAATTACTTGAACCTGACCTTAATGTCTCAGTTTTTTTTTCTTCTCTGACCTGACTCGAACTGAACACTACCCGTTCCGAGCATTAGTTCTTTATGGATGACAGTAAGTAAAGAAAGACAGTGTAGCCCAATGAATAGAATGCCAGGTCAACGTTTCTTAAGGGACTGTCCATAAACGGCGTCCAATTCTTTCACTGCTGCCAACATATTTAAATTGTCAATAATCTCGATAAATACGCATTTTATGAAGTCAACTGAATGTTCTACCTCACATTTTGAAGGTCTGTGGGAACGCATTTTTGACTCCTTGACTTCATAAAATGCGTATGTGGTAAGCACTATTGGCACGAGTGCCAACTAGACTAATCGCACGTTCCTCCAGAGGAATTGCATTAATATCTGGAAGATGATGATTCGTTTAATTTTAATAATAATCTGTCGTGACAACCTTTGATGGGTCAGAGGCTGGACCATTATTAACGGTTTTCCTTGATTGTGGTTCTACTCTTGGAGCTAGTGGTGAGCTGTGCCACATACCTAACTTACATCGTTGTTGAGTGCCATCTATAGAAGCCAGTTTCATTTATGTTATGCCGTAAATAATTGAAATTTTCAATGAATGCCAATATTGGAACCAAGTTTTACTTTTTTGCTCTACACAAATATTTTGTGTGTGGAGGTCTATTGCAAATTTAAATATTTTTCGGGAAGCATCACTCTGTTCCACGAACATTTTGTAGAAGGAAGCATCACTCTGTCCCACATACGTTTTGTAGAAGGAAGCATCACTCTGTTTTACAAAGATTTTGTGACTCGGTTGGTATGTCTTCTTGACCAAAATTTCTCTGATACGAATCCGATTCAATAATTTGGTTTCGTTGTTTTCTTTATTGTGCGATTAGCCTTTTCGTAACAACAACGCGCAAACGTTTCTATCGAGTCTGAATTCAGCTTTAGGTTGTGGATTTTTTCAGGTTGTCTCCAAACTTAATTCAAAAGACTTTAGGTCAACTGCTTCGGCTGCAGGGTGTGGAAAAGGTAAAAAAGAATGTCTCCTTCAGAGTATCATTCAACTGAGTCACATCGAATGTCATTTTACCTGTCATATATGCTCCAACTATCTGTCTTTTTTGTGAGTGGGATCTATTTTCTTGCTCTCGATCTGTACCAACAGTTTTACAATCTAAACTGCACCACGGTATTACCCTGTACATATTTTCACTGTTGTTGGTGAGAAATTAATTTCACGCTCCTTGAACACATTACGCATATTATAGCATATAACCGCCCCATCATCATCATCATCATCATCATCGCACAAATGCATGCAATTTGCTATGTATAATGAGAAACTATTTAAAAACGAATTTATTTCTCATTTTGAAAACATTTCAAAACTAAATTGTTTTCGCTAATCTACGATAATATGTACCACTCATCACCCGGATACGCGTATACAATACTCATCGTCAACAACAGGTACATTTTAATAAACAAAATGTCAAATGTGTTTGTCCTTAATTAGAGCACGTTCACCGGAGAGACCTAGCGCGTGTTCACACATTTTCATGACACACTTGATGGTAGTATTTAGTAGTGGAAAGTGATTATTTCAAGGGATATCATGAAGGTGGCGGCACATAGCAAATACGTTAACTCGTAAAGTTGCACAGTGAGGAGGCAGAGACTTATGGCTTGAACAGAATTGTAATTAAAAGCAGTGCCTCCATTTACACGGATTTCAAAGGTCTCACTGACCCTTGGCGATACATTCTTCCTAACCTTTTCTTTACAAAGAATTTTTAAATTTAAAATTTTGCTGTCCCACTTTTTTGTGCTTTTCTCATAAAATATAATCAACTTTTCGTGTACCCGCTCTGAACGTGCACGTCAAAGCGCATTGTTCACAAACAAAATTAATCATGAATATGAGCATATTTACCGAAAACTTAGATAAATCTAGATAAAATGAATAACGCTGCAGCTGCCACGGACGTGTTAAAATTTTGTTTTTGTTCGTTGCAACTTTTTAATTTAAATTTGAGCTGTGACAATTATGCTGCACATCCGATAAAATCACAGCGGGGGAAATTGTTTTTTGTACGCTCGTACGTATCATAACTGTAGCGGCAACACATATCCATATGTGAGTGAGAAGATATTACAATGTTTAACAATGGCAGTCTGCAGCTCTAATCAAATGTAATATTTACCATAATATAAGGCAAATGCCAGCTGATATGTGGAGTGGAAATATTCACCACTTTCACGACAATACACACCTCCTTCTTCTTTCTTAGCCTCATATCAACTGCTGAATGTAGGCCTCCCCTAGCTCCTTCCATCTTGATCGATTCATTACTACTTAATTCGTGGCTGCTGTTCGTTTCATGCTTTTCGTCCGTCGTTCTGGCGGTCTGCCTTTGGCTCGTGATGCAGCCGATCTCCAGTTCATCATGTTTTTGGTTCAACGTTCGTCCGTCATTCAAGATGTGTCCTGCTCAATGTCCTGCTTGAGAGATGCTACCCTTCAATTACGTCAACTACTTTTTCTCACTAAGCCAAATCTCAAGCATGCTCCGTTCCATTGCCCTTTGTGCTACTGTGAGCTTATTTTCGGATGCTTTCGCTAATGTTAACGTTTCTGCTTCATATGTCAACACCGGCAGGTCACACGAATCGAACACTTTTCGTTTCAAGCTGTTGTTCATCTTAATTTTGAAGATGAACTAAAGCTTTCGGAATGCTGCCCATCCAAGTACAATCCTTCGCTTTACTTCGGCCGTTTGATTGTCGAGATCCAATTTCAGTTTATGCCCAAGGTATATGTAACTGTCGACTCTTTCGATGACGGTGTCTCCAATGTTCATCTCCCAATCATCGTCGATGTTAGTCATGATCTTCGACAGGTTCATTTTAAGACCAATTTTGCACGCTTCCTCGTTTAGCTGTTGTTTGTTTACAGTTTATTCCGATCTTACTCCAATCTAACATTTTGAAAACACTTTCCAAAGTCGAGTGAACAATTTTGGATTAGCTGTGCGAAGAATGAATTGCCCGATTTCTTTCACATCAAATTTTATCAAAAAAGAATCGTCGAGTTGTCTTCCGAGCAAGCCTAACAGTTGACAGTGACGGGAAATTTTTTTTAAGATGAAACAGCATGTGTGTAGATATTATAATCAACCGCACATACCGTACCCGCCTTTGCTGTGTGTGTCGTGTGTCCTGGGTTAGACGATCCGTCAGCTTCCTTCTGAAATGTATGAGGTGAGATTGCCAGTTAGCATACGTAAATGCGAACTGTTTTCCCAAGTTGATGCAACATAAGAAACAAAATAATTTTTTTTTGAAATTATAAATTGGGGGATGAGTTATGTCTGCATGGAAAGGACAGCAACTCTCGCACACGGTTCAATTTTTTTACTTTCGTCCCTTGTGATCCAAATAACTATGGCTCACAGTGAGCGCTTTACATATATGACACAACCGTGAACAATTCTCTTGGTTGCGCCATGCAACTCGTTTGGGTTATACAAAAAAAGACCATTTTAAAGTTTTTTTCTTGTTACAATAGTTCACTGACAGCATACTTTCCACTTTTGTATGAACATCATATTCATATTCGACTGTTTTGTATGCACATCTTTCCAGAAAGATTATTACGTGGGAGCTTTAAGCTTTCCCAAATTGACAACTAATTTCAGATATGAAACAATGGAAATCAATTAGTTAGTTTCGCAAATTCGCTTTTTGCTAGCAGAAGAACCCTCTACCACGTCATAATGGTTCAACTTTTCATTAATGAAGCCAGCTGCAGATGCAGATAAATGAATAAATTTATATTCCCACTGAGGTCGCGTTTGCGTTATGGTTGTAGTTTGCAAAGTAAATAGAAACTTTTACGTCAACTAGTTCGTTCTCTCATTATTACATTCAGTAAGTAAGAAATATGTTCGGCAAGTTGTTTGCAAAACATTATTACAGCTCGGTTGATTATTTTAAATTTTGCGAACAAACAAGCCACAAAGCACCATCACACTTATGACACGTGTGTTAACATCAGGCACCACTTCTCCCATCACACCATCATCAGTGTTGTAACATCAAACTATTTTCCTTGTATACTGTTTTTCTGCTCATCCCATGCGAAACTTGCGTATTACGTAGCAACATTCCACAGCGAAAGTGATCTATTACACGTGGAATATTTTCGGCTTATTTTTCGTGAATTTTTGTAATACTCAACTGTCATTCAAAACTTAACTCCGTTTATCAAATCGCCGTTCTCATTATCTCTCTGGTAGGGAAACCAACGAAACAACTTGCGACGTTGCCATATTCGTTTAGAGCATTGCGCTAGCCAGCCGAGGCATAGTTGACGGCGGAGACCCAGCCGAGAGGTTTCGGTGGCCGGCGAGTATGATCTTGATAGCGGCTAGCCGGCTCAGCCGGCTGAATTTACAAATTTAGAATTCGATGAAAATTTTAGTTTTGAAAGTATTCTAAAAAAGTAGGCTGGATCACATTTAGTAGATCAAAAAAAAAAATAGGATGACACCGATAGAAATGGGGCTACATTAAAATCTATGAATTGACAGTACGTGACCGAATCTTTTTTGGAATTAGAATTTAGTTACTTCATTATCTAAGATGAGAGATGTTCGAATGTGAATCTTCACACTGAGCCACTGCGTTGTTTATCCAGTCTTCAGTGTTTATTTCAAACCGTCGTTTCAGAGAAAGTAATCATTGTAAGACTTGAATACGCTCTTAAATCCCTGGCTAGCCCTATCAAATCGTGAGTAATCCCACACGGAACTGAAAGTTTAGTCCGGAATAATGCTGTCTTCAAAAATGCTAGTTACTCCAACCAATATCATCATTATAATTACCAGGAAACTGGCCAAGTTGTGCAACCGAGTTTTGTGACATTGTCACAATGTAAAGTCTATTTTTTAGACTGTGTTGTTCAGTTATACAATGTTCCTAGGTCGTACACAAAATAGTGTTGCCAAAGTGGGAACAACAAAAATTTCGAAACTTTTGAACATTAAAATGTCTTCTAGACTTGCTCGCCTCCAATTTCCTTTAGACTTTTGATTGGAATGATTTGAATAAAATCGCAATTGCTGCATATAGATTGAAAATTTAGATGCCAAAAACTTTAATATGCTCCAATACAACA
>JANTFA010141452.1:0-12173 GCA_026413405.1 Phytosciara flavipes
CTTTTAAACCAAATTGCACTGAAAATTTTCACATACAAGCTTTTGGACCAAATTGCACTGAAAATTTTCACATACAAGCTTTTGGACCAAATTGCACTGAAAATTTTCACATACAAAACTTTTGAACCAAATTGCACTGAAAATTTTCACATACAAAACTTTTGAACCAAATTGCACTGAAAATTTTCACATAAAGTGAATTCCAAATATAATCTAACATAGTTGCAGCAAGAAATTGTCTTCACGTGATAATTCTTTTTTAGAAAAATTGCGACACGCAGAAGGCAGGTGATTCAGATCTTGGTCCCTTATTTTTCAATTATTTCTTCATTAACATAATATAAAAAGAATTAGGCACCAAGATCGTCAGAATCACCTGCCATCCCCGAAAATTTTTAGTGAATTATAAGAAAAGTATGGATTGATAAGTTTTGGAAAAAAGCTTCCCTATATGGTACATAGATAGTTCGGGTAAAGTGATAGCTATATAAACTTTCGTTAACCACCTTGAAAGTGGTTCGCATAATAAAAAACGTTTTGATTGCAAAATTTACAGACGAGATCCCATTTGAAGGTAATACCGTTGGAATCTGACTCCAACGATTACAATTAGAGTAAGAGTCGAAAGGGGATCCTATTTTCATCCTCTTATCTATTTCAGACATAAAACGAAGTTACGTAGATAACCATTCCAACTCGAATAGATTTTCACTTCCCCATATCTGTGATGGGAAACGAGAATGTGTGGCGTACGAAACACGTTGCACAAAGGAATTTGTGGGATGGCTTTTGTTCTGGCAAAATCTATTGTAAAATTGTGCTCAAAAGGAATTTTGATAAATTAAACATCTCTTTTGCGTGCAGAATGTTTTGTAGGGTTGAATACATGACTTTCATTGATACATAGAGACACAAAAGAATGTCGGCTGTTGTGGAATCATGAACATGGAATTGTCAGAATAATTAAAATGCCATGGTTACAATGTCGTAGATATTGTCACATTCACCAAAACTTGTTTAATTGATAGTAAAACGTCAAAACCACATAAATTCCGTTGAACTAACTACAAACAATCAATAAATTAGACCACATTTTCTTAACTACCCAACTACCGGAAATGTACAGATTTTAATGAAATTCCCTTTTGGCTTGGGTATCAAAAGAGTAACAACGCACAACTGTCGCCGTTGGAATTATTCAAAGTCTGTCTGACTTGGAAGAGCTTAGCAAAATTTAAGGAAAACAAACACACCAATAATGAACAGATATTTCTTCATCATCTGTGACATATATTTAAAGTGTACACAACTGAAACACATTCAGACTCACACACCAACTGTATAGATACGGATACTTAAGCATCCCCGAAAACCAGGAAAGATTAATAGTCTTATTTACGAAAGCTACCGCATCACAAATTGATATTATCGAAGGAATGAGTAATGCCATTTGTGAAGTTGACTTACCCGACAACACATTATTCACGTTTAAGCTAAGATACGACACACAACATCCGTTTGCTGTTCGAGAAAAAATTTGTGTGATAGTGGAACGTTTGATGTATTATTTACACCGTCTTCTATCGTACGTATAAATTGGCAATTCAAGATTGTAGATCAATAATGAAGTTTGGTGTTCACCGGAGCATATTCTTTGTATCGATTTTTATAATATGGAAAATACGATTAGAACCGAAGAGCTAGTTTCATTTCCCAAATTGAATGTGATGGTAAAAATTCGGAAAAATCAAAATTCAATTTTCAATATCCAATCGAAATTCGCCTTTGCAAGGTTTCTTTTAACCCGGTTATATCACACCATGTAATGGAAATTTATGTTTAAAAAAGAATTAAGAAATGTGAAAGCTCTGCAGGATTATACGATGTGGAAAGTTTTCTATTATACAGTCACCCAATCATAAGCTTGTGCCGATTGTTTGTTTACCAGCTGGGCCCACCAACACATACTGCAACGTACACTTTTGATTTCGTTAACTATGCAAAAAGTGTGTGCTGGTGGGCCAGCTGGTAAACGAACAATCGGCACAAGCTTATGATTCGGTGATTGTACATTAAAATACTTGGAGAAATGGAGTAACATTGTGTTGACGAACATACACGCTAAATCATATACTACCAAGACCGTATATCGATGACGTTACGCTATTTTCCCATTGCGTCACACAGAATGAGTCAAATTTGACATGAATTTTTGTGAGCCGTGAAAAACGGAGTGACCCGACTTTGACTTTTCGTGACTTATGTCGAAGCTGGATGACTTACAGTGACTTTGCAGTGACCTGCATACGTACGAGGGGTTCTTTTGAAAATTAGCATATCGCCATCGGACGCATTATTTTCTATAAGACTTTTCGATATGTGCCTGGAAAGATATTCGGCCCAAGAAGCCAAAATCATTTATATTTTCTCAACGCTTTTGTGACTGATGGGACGTGATCGAAAGCCCGAAACATGCATTTTCCTCATGGAAATTTCTCCGAGTACATGAAAGATACAGTAAAGGTATTTGCGTCACGGTGCCTGGCGCCATGATTCTTGAAAATAGTCACCACAGCCCATCAGTACGAGACTAAAAATTAAACTTCAATTACACATTTAAACGTTTCGAGATTGATAGCAGCATCGATAAATTATTTGGAAAGGCAGATCGAATCTTTACATCTAAAATATTCATTCCATTCCATTCACATCCCTACACACAACCCAAAATGGTTGAAATTTAAATATGTAATTAGCCGTGTGTTGCTGATGCTGGGTGATAGATTACTTGGAATATGCATTCGAGCTTAAATTTCAATTGATTTTTCAGTGGTATGAACATTTTGACGTTGTTATTCAAATGGTTCAAATGCTCGCAATGAAAGTTTTTATTCATTTCTCACAAATCAGGAAAATCGATCAAACTATAGTGCAGCGATTTCAATTCAATTAGTAAACCGAGAAACGTCCAAAAAACATTTTCTGATTTGTGTTGTAAAATGAATCATTGGGACAACTCATTGCAGGCACGAACGCCGTTTGAAAGTCGTTGCGTTGGTGGCTGATCAACCGCACAATGTAGCCTGCTTCCACTTATTTGTGTAAATTTTTTTCTAGCCGCCTCAAGTCGACTTTTGAACGCGGCGCTCATATCTGATTCATAGCTAGATAATGTATTGGAGTAAAATATAATTTGCTTTCAGTTCAGTTGCAAATATTTATCTATTTCCAAGCGGTTATAGAAGGCTGTTAATTTAATTATTGATTTCTTTCACTCGATTGATTTTACAACCCTGTCATATGAATGTATGTGGTAGATCTAACAAAACCATTAGCTATTGATATCGATGGCTTTAGATGTTTCTCCTGCACCGTATTGACATACTTCCAGTATGGCTATATTTTGGAGACTACTCGAAAATTAGGTTGATTACATCAGTGCTATAACCACGGTGCCTGGTAACAAAGAGGACATTATGCATAGTTGTAAAATCTGTTTTCATTATGGCTGTACCTGATTTAATGTGAATAATTTGATTATAAAATAAGTGGCGTTGAACTGAAAACTTTTTTTTTTCATTGTCAACCGCGCTGGAGTTGATTGAAATTCTGTTTTTTTCTGGATCACTGAATAATAAGACAAGCTCATGTGGGAACGGGCATGGTATTGTCCAATCGATACAGTTTTATGCTTACCGCAGTTATCGGACGATATCATCGATTTTGTAATGGCACAATTGATTTAGAAGTTTCAGTCGAACCGTAGATGAAGAAAGATTCAAATAAAATTGAGATCGTTTACGTTGACAAGCAAGATGTTTTATTGAGCTACGGCCTAACTTGGTCCTACATGAGGGCTCAACCGGGATGTAGGTATAGTTTCCGCCTCTCAGTTGTAATCGATGAACGTAATAGAACAAATCGTTTCCAAGGTAAACACAATGTCCAGCCAAATATCACCAGCCATAAATCCCTGCAGGTAGACACGATAGCGTAGCTCGGCAGCGCTAAGGGTGTGCTCAGAGGCGGTAAAATATTTTTGTATGGTGGAATTAAAAAAACGGTTTTTTGTAATTATCAGGCTTTCATATAGCTACGGCTCTGTATAAAAATGTTATACAAGACGAGTGCGAATGGTTCGCACGGTTATGATAACGCCTGTTCAAACTATTGGTTCCATTCCATACCAAATGGAAAACGTTCCAATTTAGTAGAAATTCTTCTTTCAAAGTAAATTTTCCGAATATTCGAATGTTTGCAAAATTTATTTTTTACCTTCAAGCTTCAACAAACATCATCATCTTGACAACAATAGACATTCGCTACATTCGTACTTTTCCGTTCGCCTTTTTTTGGAAAAGCAAACAGAAGTTTAGAGATGTTATTAAGTAATTTCCTTTCCGGAAATATAGCTATATAAATGGCAGAAATTGTATATGTAGTCAAATGTATACGATTTGAAAGGAGAACGACTGCGAAAATAACTTTCTCTATCTGATAAGGTTTCGAATTAAATTTTTTATTGAAAGGAGTAAATCTTTCGACAGAATTTATTTGAATTGATGAAGCTTTTCGGTGAGGAAATAATCTTCTCACATACAATGGAAAAAGGTACAAAAAAAATCCTCTGTTGTTGTTTAGTGTACAAAGGCGAAAGCCGACCATCCAACAAAAAACGGGAATAGATTGGAGGTCATATTTAGTCCGAATATACTTTTTCAACTGTAACTCATTCGACTTCGAAGAATCTCTGATTCCACGCTTTTGAATTTTCATTTTTTTTTCATTGAAAGAATAAATTCGAAGTTCAAAAGAATTCATTTCGTTTGTGGGACATTGTTATCAAGATTGTTATAACGAGAACGGAAGTTCACAAGTAAAAATTAAATTGAAGCGGACAATGTCATTTTCAGAAAGATGTCTGCTAGTTGAATGGGACCGTTCAACTTGTCAAAAGACATATAATTTGATTGGCTTGTAAATTTTACATTTACCTTTAATGTTTGAACAATTCACAGGCCAGAAATGAGAAGTGTGGCTAGCAGCAAGCGTGCGTTCTTACATTTAAAGCAAAAAAATAAAACTTAACTTAAGCGGAATCATCGATTTGAATTTAAATTCGATGCAGCTAAATCTACGACTTCTTCTGTTGGATGCATCGCTACTTGAGCACAAATCTGTTATTTTATTATATTTAGCTATTACGAGAGAACAACGTCCCATGTTTATTCGTTCATGTTCGTCGTACAGAGATTAAATGAGTAGCTGTTTCTAGTCGGGGAATAATACATAGACCAGTACGAAGTACGAGCGTTCAATGCTTTTACGTTTGCAAGTTGCAACACTACGAATTCGAATTCATAAGTACGTGCAAATCTTCTGTGGTCACCCAGAGATACGAAAAACAGCAATAAAATAAATTTCTGAGTTTTTTTTTAGCATATCTACGGAAAATACACTTTCTAAGTATGAATAGAACAGCAAATGATGAGAACTGGTGAGAGGCCGCGTACTCTGATCAATCATAAAATGATCTGCATAGTCAACAAGGATTAATCAGAACCTACGACGAATCGACCAGATTATTCACTGATTAATCAATGGTGTGGTTAATCAGAGTAAGACTCGGAACGGAACAGGTCAGGTCAACCTGAAACCTGACCTGAAATATCTGAAATCGGATTCGACCTGAACCTGAAATTGAGATTTTTGACCTGACCTGATTCGTCAATTATCATACTAACGCCTTGACAAATGTTCTACGGGTTCATTTCAGGTCAAATATGGAAGCAAATCAACCTATTATCAACCTATTCCGATCCTTAAATCAGAGTTCGTGGCCCCTTGGAAACTGACGATACCGGGAAAAGTTTTCTTGGAACTTGGTTCAGTGAACCGTGAGCTAGAAGCGTTAGAGTGAGGGCAGCCGGGGATTTTTATGAATCAAGAAAATTTTATCGTCACTTTATTTCCACTTTATCTCGTGTGAGGGGTATTGGCACTTGAAGTGTTTTCTGCGTATAAATCGAGTAAATTTCATCCGATTTTCGTGAATAAGCCAGCCACCATTTTTAGAATCTAGTGTTTTTTTGCCTATATTTTAAGTAAATTTAACTTGCTTTTGGTGAATTTTTCTAGAGTTTAAGTGTGAAGTGTGAAAAAAGATGATTTCGAGACCCCCTCCCCCTTGCACGCAAAAATTTAAAATGTATGAAGCGCACGCTTTGGTCTAACTCCCCCTCCCCCCAAGACAGCGTAAACACTATTTGAATGACCCCTAATGGAACGTAATTGAGAGATGAATTTCAATGGGAAGATTCAAAAATGCAGATTGAAGACTTTTTTGACAAATATCGAATTTACTGCTGATAACAGTAACACTTCCCATGTTTTCAAAAAACTTCTTCAGAAAAATATTCTTGGAAATATCGATAAAACATCTTCATTCGAATGTTTGATGCGTAGGTAAGTAAATTCAAATAAAAGCTCACTTTTCTTTCCTATTGAATAAATAAAAAGAGTTTCAGATTGGCCACATTTTCATTTGATTTCTTTCTAGATCATAATTCAGTTTACTCGCATTTGTTATCTGCATTAACCTCCTATATATAAGACGATTGAGTGAATATTGAGATGGGAAATGCAAGTTGTTTGTCGCTGCTGCTACGCTATAACAGAATACACAATGTTTGTATAAATAACCAGAAATAACTGAAAAGAGTTTCTTTGATCTCGGGAATATAAAATGAAACCATAAAGTAAACTGCCACAAGATGTTGAATTGAAAACGAAATTTAATTTATCTACACGGAACAATAAAATGTAAACAAAACTCAACATCATACCAAAACGTCTTCTGTTGATCTATATAAAAAAAATCTCGTTCATTTTGGTATTATAATTGGTTGGAGCATCAATACGGCAAATGGGAGATTATGGATTCATGTCGGTCTGGCTGTATATGGGAAATCGGATGCGTAGTAATCCATGTCCTTGTCTAGTGACTCACAAAATTTGAACCAAAATTTCTCGCAATCCATTAGTTTTTCCTCATTTGATTCATTCGAAAGCGGATCACTAGTATATCAGAGTCTCACAGATTCGGAGCTATTTCAAGATCCAATTTTGTAAGTCACGGGACGGGTCAAAGAATTAGCCATATGTTCCATTTGTAATTTTATTCATTTTTCTAATGTCGCTACCTCTCCACCACGAATTTGTAAAATAATTTGCAGAATTACATAATTTCTTCATAGGCCAGGACAGCAACAAAGAACAAGCAACTACTACTGTCGAAGAAATTAATTTTGCATACGAATTTTGAGTTCCATTAGTTTTAGTTCCTACAGTTCACACTTTCAATTCATCTCATCAAAAGAGATTGAGTGTTTGGGGTCAAAAGTTCATTTTTATTACCAACGAAGGTTACATTTTGAAATTACATTAAATGAAGAAAACTAGAATCACCTGAAGCAATAAACTTTACTCAAGGAAGATCCTGAAGGGATCGTTGCAAGGGCAGAATTTCCTCTTTGCATTCCGATGCTAACTCTTTGACGGAAGTAGGAGAATGACTTTGGTTCACCTGTGCTGCTGCTCATCCTCTTTCCCAATTCGAAACCAAATTTCTGTGCCTCGTTTGACCAACCACCGAAGCAATCAACGGTGAAAGCCACAAAATGGTACATATTGCAGACCGTTCTGTAATCTATCCTCTTCGTTTTGTAGACGATCCACGAAGATAAGAGGCACAAAGACGATCCAAGACGGCCTACAAATACTAATTGACTCTACCTAATACCCCTCTCCTATAACTTTTTGGACATGAGCAATTAAGCCAGGCGGTAGAGGTGTGCGAGCCGCCCGAACAAAATCATCTTCGGACATCCTTGAAGCTTTGAACGAACTCTTTCTAAGGGTTTCACCATTGATGTAGATATTCTAAATTGGGCTTCGGCCTGTTGGTTGGTCGTTGAACGATGAAATAAATAAATAAATTGGTAGTTATTGCTGGTAGAGGTGTGCGAGCCGCCCGAACAAAATCATCTTCGGACATCCTTGAAGCTTTGAACGAACTCTTTCTAAGGGTTTCACCATTGATGTAGATATTCTAAATTGGGCTTCGGCCTGTTGGTTGGTCGTTGAACGATGAAATAAATAAATAAATTGGTAGTTATTGCTTTTATTAACGGGCCGAATTATTTTTTTTGTTCAGGCCTCCAAAATAAGCCCGAATAAGAAAAAATAATTCGGCCCGCAAGTCGACTAGCACGTAAATAGGAAAAGAAATTATCAATTCAGAATATCTACATCAATGGTGTAATCCTTAGGTAGAGTTCGTCCTAACAAACATACTACAGAAAAGTTCGAATTTGAGAGATGTGAAAGCTTGAAGAAGGCCCGAAGAAGATTGTGTTCGGGCGGCATGCACACCTCTACCAGGCGGTATAAAATCCCAAATTTTGATGAGATGAATTGAATGTGGAAAGTGTAGGAACTACAACGAATGAAACCCACCACTGTCATCTTTCTATTGTTCGTCAACAGTGCAAACAATTTCTGTTAATAACCAAGTTAACTAATTCAAGACCATAGCCTTAAAAAACAACCGTGTATGAAAATTGAAACGTATAAAATTAAAAACGTGCCAAGGGCCAACAATCTTATTGATTATCACTCGAATAAATATACTATTTTACGACATAGTTCTAACGGATAAACACGATTCAGCCGAACATGATGTATTATTATACATCGAGAGGTATACCAGGCAAACCCTGTACGAAAATAGTCATATAAAATGCGATTGAGATAGATTTACACGGTATATATAGACGGAAAATATGTTCTGGCGTGACTGGAATTTAAAATTTTACACAAGAATATAGCTGGTGATACGTTTGTGAATTTGTGGATGGATATTCCTCTTTGTAGATATGCCATATAACGTAGAACCTTCCTCATCTTCATAGATATACGTTTTATGTTTCGAAATCGAAAGACTTGCCCATTGGCACAGACGCATATTATACATTGTAGCTGGTAGGTACAATATTATACAAATGTTAATCCCTTTGAATATGGCAAAAGATATTACACAATTGTCGACAGTTGAAATAAAAGAAGGAAAAAATCAGCGAGAGTTTTTTTCTGCCACTGGCACATGAGCATATATAAATGTACATATTTATAAGCTAAGCGCGCTCACAGGTACACGATATCAATATCAAGCCGCTCGGGTGTGTGTGTGTGTGTGAGAAACCGACAAGCGCTTTTTTCATACAACATTGTGTCTAAAACTCGAAACATGGGAATGAAAAGAAACATACGGGGATCACGACACGATCCATCTTTGCAGAGATGCGTGACTTGGCTCTACAAAACATAAGTTTTGAATAAATAAAGGATGTGTGGTATAGCAAAGCCATAGTAAATATTTAAGGTTTCGCAATAGTTATTTATGCAATCGAGTGAATTATGGTTTTCAGGTACAAGATGTGACGATTATCATTCAAGGCCGCAGACCGAGTGTTACAATACTCATCAAAAACATTCATCATCATTAGCATCAAAAGCATTCATCATCGAATTGCATGATATCGTTTTTCCGCTAGCGAAAGTATCTCATTCCGTCACAGAGTTAGAAGAGAAAAAGAAATGTTTTATTGACTTCACTTCAACAAAGGATAAGTTCATCACGAAAAAAAGGTTGAGATGGGTTACAAACGACCGCTATACTAGCCCATTGGGAAATTTCAATATCCAATTCAAGCATTTCTTCGAATCGTATTTTTCATGCAGTACGTTGTCACCTATACTTATTCGCTCGAAGTTGTTTATTAAACTGCGATATATTCTGTCTAAGTTTATTCGGTCTAAAATATTTGTAAAATTCATTTCATCTGCCTGATATAATTGTAGTTATACGAATGAATCATTGCGATGTAATTCTACTACTTCTTTTGTTTACACATTGTGGTCTAGTGTCCGATGCAAAATCTTTTACTTCATTTGCTTGAACATTAATTTTTCTGGATTGTTCGACAGTTTGTGGAGGATATTCATTGCTTCTATTGTGGCTTTGGACTTCATGAAAGCTACCGTTCAATTGCACTACAACCGCATAGTGTCAGAAATCGAATAAATATTTCCTGAATAACAAACTGGTTTCATGAAGAACAGTAGCTGTTTATGATCCCCACATTATCAAAAAAGTTTTCATGTTCATTACCGAGCATCTCTCCCCATTTTAAAGAACTTCGAATATGACACATTGAATGATCACATTGAGAACGATTTTTAAACGCTGCTGAAGACTGGCGTATGGAAGAGAGACATTCTATACAAATTTCACGTTCACGGAAGACCAGACCAGTATGCGTCAGTGGTCTGGTCACCGTACTATCAGAAGCATAGTGATGACATAGAGTCGGTTCAGAAGAATTTCTTGTTGTATGCTTTGAGGAGGTATGTAAGAAGAGATTCCAGCTATAGGCTCCCATCTTACGAAAGCCGGTGCTCGTCGATTGGTATCAAGAAGTTGTCACTCAGGCAGGCGTTTCAATTTGGGTGCGATGTTCTTCCACCGACAGACCGCATAGATTCTCTTGGTTTAGCTTCGAAGTTTGAGGTGAATGCTTCGAGTAGGTCGCTCAGGGAAACGAGTTTCTTGGTGCTGACGAAGCATCGCTCAAATTACGGTGTGTTTGAGCCGGTATTCAGCCTGTTTTCGAGTGGTTACGGTGCATCGCTCGGTTAGCCGTAGTGAGGTCGTTTATCTTGTCCGATTCGATGCTCAAGGGACATAGCTTCCTGCTGTCCTCTGTCTGAGTTTCTTTTTTTGCCTTCGAAAGCATTCTTGTACCATACTACGGCGGAACAGTTACGCATCAGCAAATCGTTTGTGTGTGCCATTTGATTATTTAGCAGCAGCGGCAGAGAGCGCTCTAAAGGGTCGATCGAAAAAAAATTGTCTTGAAGTTATTTACAAATAAACACTCGAAGGGTGAAGACGGATTTTATTTGAAGTCCGGATATCAGTGATATTCGTAAGTGTAGCCAATTCCAGCTCTCCCAATACTAACTTGCTTAAACGTATTTTTTTCATATTTATCGGTTGGGTTCATACGCTCCCGCTACTTTGCTACTACTTTAACCTTCTTGCCTCTTCTATTGTGTCAGGCAATTTCTTTTGATATGTTTCAGGATTGAACAGTACAACAAATGCCGCTAAAATCGTTGTAAGTCCAAAGAGTATCGCAGGCAGTGATTCATATTGACTAGTCTGGAAGAGTACATTGAATTATTTATGAAAAAATGCGCAGCAAATTTCGATTCTTCTGCGTTAATTACCAAAACGTGTGGAGCAATCATTGCGCCAATCCTTCCAATCATTGAACAAGTATTCAAAATGGTCGATCGTAGGTTTGTTGGCCACTGCTCCGCGGTAAAAATATACAGAACATTGAATGCACACGTTATTGAGGCCTTTCCCAGCATGAATAGCGGAAGTACAAGGTATGCGTGATGTGCAGGTATCCATGGTGTAATAATCACTGAAATGGCTGTTGTGACAAATGCGCCGAAAAGTAAAATTCTTCGTCTCATGCGATTCAGCAACAGAAGTGCCACAATAAGACCTACAAAATTTATTGGACAATTAGTTGTACTGCGATGTAGATTTCATAGAATCTACCGGGAATCTCGATGGCTGCCACAAATATGAAATTTTTGTATCGATTTCCACTTGGGATGTGTGTTGCAAGCGCACTCAATCCATAATAACAGAAACAACAAACAGTCCATAAATAGCAGCAGTTCAAAAGACGAAAACAAAGAACTTTCGATGTCATTATCAAACCGAAACTCTGCAATATCGAATTGCCATCTACTTTGTCTTCTTTTGTTTTCGTAATCGAATAGTTCGATTTGATCATTTCGATGGATTTGTCCGAAAGATTTTTCCCATTCACCGATGCGATACGTTTTAAAATTGTAATGGCTCGATCAACTTTTCCCCTCACTAACAACCAGCGTACACTTTCCGGCACTAACCATAAATATACAATTACAGCCAATCCGGGCGCATATAAGACGCGGATCAAAGTGCGAAAATCATGAACATACATGGCAACAAAACCCAAAAGCATTTCGCCCAATGGGAATGACAATGC
>JANTFA010141474.1:0-12173 GCA_026413405.1 Phytosciara flavipes
TTCTGAAATTGACTATGAGCGGACCGCTGAGGGTTAATGTCGGACAAAAATAAATTGCTGGACACGATGCAGGGTGAAAAACTGTAGAACAAATCCGTTGAGAACGGAAACAAAATGGTTAATATCGGAAGGCCTGGCGGAGCCTACGAAGCTCGAATTTTTTAAAGCATCACCTTCGTTTTCGCTCCATACGTTTTTCCGAAATCGACACTGAGTCGTCCGCTCATGAGCGATTTCTCCGATTTCAGAAAATTCAGTAATAAGTGGAAGTGATGACTTTGAAAATGAAAAAGAACTCCGTAGTTGAGCGAAGCGAAGTTTCACACTTCATTCAATGTTGTGTTCCTATTCAAATGCCTTTATTTGACGATTTCTCTTTTCTTTTTCCACAGAAACGATGACATCCAACAACTAGTGTACTGCGTATCATCAAAAGTGGCTTGGAGTCTTCTTGTGAAATTTCAGGTAAGGTAGAAGTGTTAAACAAATACGTCTCCTCAAAATGGAGCCTGGAGGCTTCTATATTCGTAGACCGTCGATAATCCGAACACTCGTGAAATCAGTAGAAATCTCAGAGTACCCTCTATGCCAAAAACTCTCAAGTATTCGAATGGAAAAGCTTTTGGGCAAGCAATAAGGGGTCACCCATAAAGTACGTATGCAGTGTACGCTCAATATTCAACACACCTTTCCCTCTGTACGCGATGTTGTATGACCATATTTGGAACCTCCGACCACACGTACTCCTTCGCAAGACCAGGTAGATCTAAAAACGAGGTTCAACAAATTGCAAAAAATTGACCCACCGTACTATGAACAGTTTCCCTTTTAACGCCAATTTCACGTAGTGCACGCATAAACTTTATGTTTGCCCTTATTTGGACCTGTTGACCGACCCAGCACTACTGGTCCTATACACATTCAACATGAAAAGTCATTAAATATTCACATCAAGCTTCGAAGCATTTTTCGTTTGCGAGCTTCCTACTCAAACAGTTTTTACTTTCCAGTGTAATCGTCTCAGTTGAATTGTTTTCCATTTTGTCGGTATGTTTGTTTGATTTTTCTTTTTTCGTGACCGAGGTTGTGGTTTTTTTTTTGTTTCGTTCATAAAATATATAAAACGAGAGGCGACAAAGTTTTGTGAATATAAATTGAAACAAAACATTTTGTTTGGAGACTAATGTTTTGATTGATCAATTAAAAAGAAATTCTATTTTATGCTGGGGTCCCTTTTCGCTCACGCGGAAGTTGTTCAATTAGATTTGCGAGGATAACAATTTACGTTGATTGAGCTTAACATACAGAGCCCTTTCCGTCGCTTATAGTTTTCCATCATCGAGTGTGTGTGTGGTGTTCCACGAAAGAAATTCTTATATGTCAGAGCTCGTCATCCGTCTAATGAGTACTTTCATGAAATCTATTATTGAGTCTGAAGATATACCCGCCGAGTATAATGCCCAAATAACTTGCCGCAAGCAGTAAAAGCAACCCAGCTACTGAATTATATGTCTCGTTCCTCTTTTTTTTTGGTTGTTTCATTAATTTCATTCCGACACATCAAATAATCAAATCACAAATGCCATTAATATTTCTAAAATGTCTGGTCACAAAATAACCAACAAAAAAAAAGGGTTCAACAAATTATCTCCACTTTTTACATTTTAATATTTCCTCGATGTAACAAAACTATTATCATTATCGTTAGAACAACATCAACTCATCGAAAGAATGAACGAAATGAAAGAACAACAAGAAAAAAATGCCTTACCCAAAGAATATTATAATGCCTCACGCATGCATTATTAGTTGGCTTGTCCTACATAACGTTCATCCAATTTCAATAATACCAGAAAGAAGAAGAGAAAAAAAACTTTTCATTCTGCATTATTACGTTGTAACGTTACAACAAGAAATCTTTTAAACCATTTGGTATTGTGAGAAATTTAAACAGGTGTTTATGTGCCCTTTTCCTAGTGCACACTCACACATACGTTTCCACACACACACACTCACTCATTTTTATACGTGTTGTATTTTTCATAAAACTGATGATTACCTTTTGTCGGCACTGATTCTATAAATTTAATTTTTTTTTTGTTTACTTTAAATCAGTTGTTATATTCGTTGATTCTGATTATACAACACCATACAGCAGGATGATTTTGTTGATGCCGTCGTCGTCGTCATAGTTAGATGATGAAGATAAATAAAGGGAACAGAGAAAGAGCAAAACAAAAAAAAAACCGATAATTAAATGTAAAACGTGCATACCGATTGGACATATTTATTTCATCTTTCAATTTAGAGGATAAAATACTGAGAATCGATATTGAAATTGAATCGCAGCGAGTGATTTAATATTCCCCATGCAATGGGGCTGCAAAAAGTGAAATTTTCCACGCATTTGTGATAGAAACATCTTCTTATCACACTCCTTTCACCTCTCTCTAGCCATTGGGCTGTACTCGGCTGTATTGCGATGAACAAATTTTTACTCGCTGCACCCATGGGAAATGATTCATTACCTGATGACATTTGCGGTGATTTTAATTTCCCAAGTTCTTGACGAGTAAAATAGCACCGATTTGGACTCAAAACTTTGGAGATGGTTATTTTGGCTTGTGTGTGTTTGCATCATTCGCCTTCGGGCTCGAACTGCAAACGCCACAAATGTCAAAATGAAAATCTCCAAACCAATACGTAGTCTACTGTTTAATGCGATCTAGGAGCCGTTACATAAATGCTGTCACGATTGTTCAGGATTGTTACTAACTCAGTCAGTAATGTGTCCTTTACCCTCCGTCCCCCATTTAGGGGCTGTATTTGTGGGAGAACGACAAACTATTGACTCAAAAAAGTGCATACTTGACGAGTTAGAAGCGGTCTATTAATGACGTTCCTCGTGATGACGACCCCTTAATGTCTGAATTGATTCTGTAGCTGATATGACTTGTTGATTGGTTTAGCAATTATCTTTCGCTCGTATGGAATACGTTGCGAATCGAGTGTTTTTGACACCAGGATGCGAGTGACAAAAAAATCTCATTTCGAAATTGGTGGCATAAATAACTATTTGATGCACGTTTACAACAAACGCCACCTACATTTTACTTGGTTTATACTTACTTCGTTGTTGTTTTGGGATATCAAATTCCAAAAACTCCAATCGATTCTCATTTGCAAAAACAAAATATCTACAGAACATTGTACATCAAGCATTTCTGGTTGGTTTTAATTAATATTGGAAGTAAAAGACCGTCGATATTCCACAGTGTAACGAAACATCCATAATTAGAAAGAACTTTAGTTCTTAATTGAGCGGATTTAGTACAATCACGAACACGATAATAATTTCAGTTTGATTACTCTATGGACAACGCACCATGCAAAAGTGTTGTCTGGATTTCGGATTCAACCATCGATACAAGTGGAAAAAAAATTCGTCTAGTACAGTGACGGAAATTTGAAAAACGACACGTTTTCTGTTTCGGTCGGTGTACATTAGAAACTCAAGTGAAACAATAAAAAATGTGTCGATTTTCAAATTTCCCTTACTGTAAATCAAAACGCTGAGATACTGTCACACCACTCTTGCATGCTGCGTTGCTCTAGTGACGAATATTATAATAAACTGGGCACTTACTAATTATAACGTTGACTTGCCATAGCAGGTTAGAGCAGGATGACTTTCCATACAAAGAGGAAAGGAACGCTAGAGCCACACATTATAATATCGGCCGATATCTAAATCACATTTTGTTAGTCGAAATTGGTTTTAATGCATGTTCCATTATAACCCTAACCCAATGAACAAGAAGTCAGATCAAACTAGCGCATAGCGCACGTATACGCTTTTTTATTCACAATAATACCATGTCAAATACTCATGAAGCATCGAAACCCCCACGTACATAAACGGGCAGGAGTAAAATTGTACCGTTCATGTAATTAGAATGGGAATTCTGATGTTTTCATTATTTATTTCTGACTTTAATAGAACCGGTTTTAATTTATTCAAACATTGTAATTTACTTATACACATTTTTCCCCCCCATCATCATCATACATGAAACTGGACGTTTATAATTTTCCTACTGCCGTTTAAATACCGTAAAAAAACAAAACGTTCAAAAATCAATAGAATCACCATGTTCCCATCCGCACTGCTATAGACTTTCCACTGCCATCGCCTTTTTTGATATAAATATTGTGTGTGTGTGTCTTTCTACCATATAGAATTTACTTTGCCATATCTGTAGCATACATCTCGACCTTTTACAATTAAAAGCTGTTTGCTCTTGTCTACTTGTCTATACTTTCGAAATTATATTTATAAACGGAATATCGGATGAGAAAATGGGAATATTATGTGAAACGTTAGCTTATACCCGGGCCGGGAGGGGGAGAGAGGGATTGTTGGATGGGAGATCTCGCCTTATAGTAAATTACTTTCGCCTACCTAGCTATTGATCAAAATTTTGTATTTGTGTATTTAGAGTATCACAAATTAATTGGCAGTCACACATAGAAATGATTTGTTCATTTCAATTTGCCTGTTATCCATACAAGAAATAACATTGAAAACAACAAACACATCATTTCCCTCTCAAATCACCCAAAATTTAATTATTCAACAGGGTATAATTTATTATTAATAACCTTTGAATACCCAAAAGTCCTTCAAATAAGCGTTTCCATTCAAAACACGTCTTCCACTCAAACCACCCCCATCAGTATGGCAAACTGGCAAAATTCCGCACACCCTGAATAATAGTTGAAAATAAATCCCCAAAACTTAACCGAATCACAAGCTCACACTTTTCCCTTAAAACATAATCACCAACCAACCAACAAAATATGTATTATCAAAACCAATTCAAAATAACGTATAGCACGACTGAGCACCCCTTAAAATCCTTATAGCTTTTGTGAAACTTTATCCCTCATTTACACTTCCATTGAGAATTATATTTAAACAATCGAAATGTAAATGCCGCATATCGAATTGGTTTCGGGGGCTCTAGCATAAGTAATAATAAATAATTTAAACCGAAAATGACAAAATCACATGAAAATGTCCATTATTTTGGATACATAATTTGGTTGTTTTTTTTCATACATTACATTACTGTACATTACTAGGGAGGAAATGTGGCCTTTTCGTCGCCTCGGTAAGGACATCACTTGTGAAGTAAAATACCATACTGTACACGGGAAATTATTTTGACATATCGAAAATAATGAGTAAAAGTACATGGGGTTGAAGCCCTTGGATACTCTTACTCATCTGGATATGACAGATCAAATAACCTCCCTGGTGTTATAGTAATCTACTAAGTTACTATAGAAGCCTAATAGGTCCAGGTAGCTCAATCGGTAGAACGTCGGACTCACAAGCCTATGGTTCACGGGTTCGACTCCCGGCAGAGACATTGTCCATACGGTTTTTCCTAATCATGAGGATGATTAGTCTTGGCTGTAAAGCTTCATGCTCTTTGAGCTCTATCGACCGCAAGGTTTCAAAATTATTAGAAATAATACAAAAAAGTGATAGCTCATGGATGGTCATTCTGAGAGAAAAATTGACAATGAGTAGCTCCATCTATCGGGAACACCAAGAATCAGTACATTCCGAAATAAGCGGGAACATTTGAAAATCACCAGCTGTACAATGGGCCCAACGGTGGCCTCCGTACGATTCTTACTCCGGTAAAATGGCTGGAGCTAATAAAAAAAAATTGTCGACGAAATTAGCGCTTGCTCTCAATGAAAGATCAATTTAACATGGTCTTCTGGCTACGACTCAATAGCGTAGTGGTTAACTCGTCTGCTTTCCACTACACGATATAAGTTGCAAGTGCGAAAGTTCGAATCTCAACTGGGTCAGCGAAAAAATCGATTGCTGGACGGGGACACAATCCAAATCCACATCTGGTTGAATTGGTTCGGGTCTGCGGTGGTTAAAAGAAGAACTCTCCCACGGCTTACCGGCAAAAATTGTTGCGAGGAAAGTACCCTACTAGTTTCGCTCCTAATACATCAAAAATGGGACGAGGCACAGTCTACCACTGAGTAAGTATAATAATTCGATATGAATGGATCTCAATTAAATTAGCGAAATTGGTAGAAATAACGATCCGCCTATACTCTCTCGTGGAGTAAATACGTTATTATAAGTCGAAGCCGAGGTCCAGAACTTCACATGCTTTTGAGATTTCATCTCCAGTTATATAATGAGCCACTTTCGATCCTAAGTGAATGCAAAAGAATGGAAAGTAATTGGGTTGGAGATAACCAAAAAGAAATAATTCTGACTCATGTTTGTTCAGAATCACATTCAGGTGCCTTTTCTTTGATCAGGCCAAAGCTTTGGCTGTTCCGCTATTCCGTTTAGCAATCGATCTATCTACCGATCTTCTAAATTTCGTTAGAAAGTGAATCATCAAATGCAAATTATGACATGCAATTTGTGGTCTGACTGTTTGCCGTCAATCGCATTTAAAACGATCTCACAAACGAACATGAATGTTTTTCAACGAAAAATTCGAGTTTAACAATTGAAAACCCACCACGATACTTGTTGTATTCCACACACAATTTTACACGCATTTATGACGACCAAAACTAGCGATTTCTTCCTTCAATTCATTTCGACTTCCTTCTTTTATTTCTTGTCGATTTCCATTAGAAAACCTTTTTTCAAAAATATTGCTGACAATAATGTGCGAGAGTGAAAATGGAACGGTGTAAATTCAGCTCAAAAAATTTAAGAAAAAAAAACTTTTTGTCCCAGTTTTTGTCGCTGCAGTAGCTTTGTGAACACACATTCATTTTGGATTTCAGTAAAATGTTTTGTGTTTGCTAACAGTAAAAGTTTTAAGAAAATATCGAGAGAAAATAAAGTAAATGGCTGAAGAGCAGAGCTCCAAGTTTCGGAATTTAATTTTTCCTCGAAATGTAACGAATATTTGAACCAATTCATTTGTTTTTGGTATCTTATACGACTTGCAGTTGATGCGATGAACAAAGTTTAGAACTTACTTTGCATGAAAAAAAACAACTGAACTGGTTGGGCAATCACACAAAAAATTGTACGATTGAAAACGACGATTGTATGATGTTTAGGAAGGAATTTAAATTTCCCTCAATTTTCCATCCATTAAATGACGTCACGTTCATTCAGTGTTGCCATCAGATTCGAATCATCAAGAGGTAGTATGTGGAAGGTCAAAAATATATATCTGACCACCAGTGCCGCAATCAATTGGTGCTGCGCGGAATTTCTACAGTTTGCTTTGATATCCATCTTTTCATATGTGTCCCTTATAAAAGAAACTAGGGGCTAGGCTTGAGTGATCCAAGACGCTGCGTATGCTAGATGAGACACTGCTGACCACTCAATGACTATCCTTGAATGTGGCTATACTGAAAAGCAACTTACTCGAGACTTTAATGATTTAAATCTGATGACAACACTGAACTGCCCTAATTTGCATAAGAAACTTAACTCTTTTGAGAAAGAAAGAATTTCTATTGTTCTCAAAAAAT
Source organism: Phytosciara flavipes (assembly GCA_026413405.1). Classification (NCBI taxonomy): domain Eukaryota; kingdom Metazoa; phylum Arthropoda; class Insecta; order Diptera; family Sciaridae; genus Phytosciara; species Phytosciara flavipes. The sequence goes on from JANTFA010141474.1 coordinate 7,552, forward strand.
TTAAGTTTCTTTTGCGAAAATGTGACGTCATCTATGAGGTTGAAGGATGACCCCCGTTATTCTCACGAAAATCGATCAATCGAAAATCATATAATGGCTGAGATTGTCAACTTTTTCAGTTAAACTTCAGTCAAATAACCAAAAAAAAAATTTTAAAATTTTAAAAAAATTATCGAAAAATTCAATGCGCACTGCACACTCAATGTTATTGTGAAAGTAAATCTACGTAAAAGTTTAACAAACAAAAAAGGAAATTTGATATCGTACGAGTTTCTGCTAAAATAAAAGAATAAAGTGTAACAAAAGCGGTTAAACAAAAAATTAAAAAAAAATTTAAATGTGAAAATGAAAATCATTGTAAATATTAAAGAATGGATGTAATTGTTGTTGACGGCGACGACGACAAAGAATTGAAGTAAAAAATAAAATATTGAATTCAACTCGGAGGAAGAAAAACTTACAAATTTGAAGGTTGTTTTAAATAAATAAATGAAAAAAATTTAGCGAAAAGATGAAGAAAATTTCTGTTATTCCCCAAATTACTCAAATACAAAAAAAAAAACAAAACGAACGAACGACAGAATGTAGACAAGGGAGTAAAGATTTCCCTAATTTAAATTACAGAATTTCAGAAATGGAAACAAGAAAACTTTATGATTATGATAGCTTTAATGCCTTTGATGATCAATTTATTTAAAATAAAAAAGAAGAAAAAATTTCAAATTTAGTTAATATGAAAAAGAATGTGAGAAAATGGAAAGTAAATAATGAAAATTAAAGAAGAAAAATATAAAAAATAAAAAATTCAAAGCAAAACTGAAAATTACACTGATGCATAAAGAGAAGAAAAAAAATATTGTCCAATTATAAATGTAATAATTTTAAAGACTGATTTAACTAATTATCGTGTATGTTTATGTTTTTCTTTTTTAAAATATTAACCTAAGAGTAAAAGAGAAAAGAAAGATGAAAAAAATTATTACAAAATAATGCGTATAGTATTTGTATATGATTGGATGTTTTAAAATATATTCAGATTTTTACTACAAAACAAACAAACAACAAAAACTAAAAAACTAAAAGCAAAAACAAAACAAAAATTCTCATCAAAAAGCGATTTAACGATCGAAAAATTCTATCGAATATATTACATTGATAAACACAACATCAAAGAGACTCTTCATTCTACACAATTTTCCTTTTTATTTCAGTTTCAATGTTCGTGAGGTGGCGGCTATAATAGTTATTTTTCTACCAAGGTATGAAGGTATTTCTTTCGCACTAGATGTCCAATTGTTGATCCGAAGCGGAGCCGAGGTTGACAAGGCAACGTGTGTGAGAAAATACCTGCATACCTACCGTGGTAGAAACAACGTTTTCCGCAATGACGGGTCGTAATCACCTTCCCAATGCAAAACATTACCAAATACTCTAACAAGCACTTACATGCAAACAGAAATTCATTTGAACAATCAAGCAACAACTGTACTACCAAGTAGTCATTGCTCATCTACGTATAAATTTTGTCTGTGCAATATTTTCATTTAAGAATATTGGTCTTTCTTCAACTTGATGAACCAGCGTGCGGAAAAAAGTTGAAAACGCACTAGTGCGATAAAAAATCGAAAACGCACTAGTGAAATAAGAGCGTGGATGCACATGGGAAGGTGATGATTGTGGCCCGGAATTGCGAAAACATTTTGTTTTTTATTCTTTTGCAATGTGTATACCAATTTCTTCCATGTATCCTTTCGAAATTCACTGCTTCGTTTACACATTATGTTTTCTCACATTATGACAATCATTCGAGTTTATAACTCTGTGTTTCTTTAATTCAATGAAATGATTAGCTAGCGACACGCACACACACACACTTCAGACACATGAACATCGTTGGTGACTCTAAAACCCGAGCCGAACTCGACTCGTTTCAATTTAACCGAGTTTCAGGCTTCAAAAGGCGCGCACATCAATTTTGTGTGCCCATTGCTCACATCGTGTCTATCGTTTACAAAATATTCCCGATTTCCAAGAATAAAATGCCCAATCTAAAGATCGGAACAGGTAATGTTATATCTGAACCTGACCTGAGAGCTGTTTGGATCGCTGAACTGATGTCGACGGGTGAATCTGAGAAAATTTCAGGTATTCCCGGGCTCTAGAGTTTCTTATTATTATTATTAGGATTGGGTTCCTGACAGACCTCGACCCGTTCATCTCTAGTTGGCTTTTTATTAACTTAATGACGTAAAGTAAAACTTTGATTTGGTTTAATGAGAAAAACGTTGTATGCAACTCGGTGATAAATGATTTTCAAGCACACTGTGCTCGAAATAGTATTTATTGCTCAGTTGCTACATGCGTCGAAAACGGAACTTTTCATGTTTCGAGCACTCCTTCCGACGACCTCAGCGTGTAAAATCCATTAAATAATTCGGAAAAGAAATGAAAAGTCTCGTTTTTCTGCTTTTATTGACCTCGGCTTCGCCTTGTTTCTGCAAGAAAATTGGTTTATCTTCGTGAGGAATTTGCGAGAAAAGCTTCTCACTGAAAGATGATTAAGTTGACTCGCAGATGAGTACAATATTGATGGTCGATTCGTCATTCGACTCTAATACGATAGTCTGCTGGGTGTGTGACATCATTCTCTTTTCGAATTAAAAATCTAGACTCGCACTAGGGGTAAACTTATTCTTCCAATCGTTTGAGTTTTTGATATGAAAACTTCGATAAACAGTCGGTAGATAAACTTATCATTCACTTACTTAGCAGAATGATTCTTAATTTTAATTTCAGGAATCATAATCCACGTTTATCAATTCATTTTTCGCTTTTCCATTCATTTGTTTTCTCCGTTCTATTATATTCAATCTAACATTGAGACTGAAGCGAACATTAGACGCATTTATAGTTAAAAATGAAAGACGCAAAATCATCAGGTAAAGTTTCACGAAATTCATAAATATCAGATTCAATGCTCATATCATTGATGTTTAAAGAAGAAAAAGAAACGAAAAATTTGATGTGCTAAATCACATTGCGTTTGAACTAGTGTTTTCAATCGAATGAAAAAATTTAACTTTAACTGATTTTGTATATTAAAGTGTGATTAGTCAGAAGACGAAGAAGACAAAAAGACGACTCAATCCTTTTCTCATTATTATTTTTTATTTAAACGAAGAAAATTAACTGAATTCCGACTCTAAAATATTGTAAAATTTGCAATGGCGATGATGTGAGTTAATTTAAGCATCAGAAAACAGAAGAAGAAAAAAATAGTTAGCCGCAGATTATATAAAACAAGAAGAATAAAATACAAAAAGTTCTACATATCGTTTGTTGAAAAGTGAAATTAAATTGGACGAAGAACGGAGAAGAAATTTATATTCCCGATTTAATAAGTTGATATTTAAAGACGAAATTAACCAAATTGAAAACAACAATTTATACTGAAAAGTAAAACTCCTACAGTGACTTACTCTTAAACAGAACCGGCTGCTATCAACAATTCAAATTTAATCTCAATCGACAAAACAATTCATTCATTGTGTGAGTGGTTGTTACTGAAGAGAAATGGTTGAATACGGCGTCTTGTTTGAATTCCAGTCACGGTCAGTACACACTTCCAATAATAGGTCAACCAATTTGGATATTTGTATTGTAGTAATTTGATACTCACTACACGAAAGTACTGTTGAGTTAAATTCGACTTCACCCACATTCGATTGTTTGATAATGTGGCGTTTCCCTACTTTCATCTACAATTTCTTTAAAACGTGATCCAAAGAGGCAAGTAAGAATTATTAATCCATGCAATAGATTGATCTGATATATGAAGGTATGAATCTCTTGGATCTTGAGAGACGACCTGATCATCACAAAACTGCTAGTAGCAAAGGCCTGCAGTTTGAACCGTGAAATTAAGTGTCGAACATCTTTTTTCGCCAAATTAGAATACACATTAGTTCTGAGGCCTTTCCGATTTGAAATCAGCCTACTTCCTATAGAAACTATCGACTGCTATTGGAAATAACAGTTCAGAACAATGATCTGAATCTGGTTATGCCAATATGAAGGCAGATGTGCTAAAATCAAATAAAAATTGAAATTGGACAACAAACTGCCTGACTTATAGACGAATGGCAGATATCATGAGGAAAGGTTGTCATCTGTTATCTGCAACGATGACCACATTAAATGATTAGTTTCACATAGCATTCATTATATAGAAAAATTTACGTTACAACAATGGAAGTAGTAGAATGAAACAGAATGAAACACTTCAAACAAACGAAGTATTAGATTCAATGAAAATGTCGTGATACGTCTGCCGTTTCTAAAAGATTAGAGTGCGCGGTGTTGCATTTACTTTGGTCTAGTCACTTTTTTTGATTAGGAATCGTAAAAAAGTAGTCGTTTCAGTCAAATCTGATTGACCAATACCATAGCACTGATACTAGCACGCTCATCAGAAATATTCGGAGGCCCATGCAGTCATAGTAGGCATTGTATTTCTTTGTCGTGTTCATTCCGTGTGAGCAAAAACAATTCAATGGCGTAATGGTTAGTTCGTTTGATTTCCAATACTCGATTGAGATGCCAGTGTGATGTACCACGAAACC
>JANTFA010141485.1:0-12172 GCA_026413405.1 Phytosciara flavipes
TAGATTCAGGTAAATATTTGGTGTATTAATGAATTTTCATCCCTTTTATGATTTTAAATCCTCTGAGCCACACTATACCTACGATAAAAAATTGAAAAAGGGATGATTAATAATGATGAAAAAAATGGCTTTAGTTCAAACAATGTTCATGTAAATACCGCACACTTGTGAAAAATAAAAAAAAAAACTTTAAATTGCATATTAACATTCTGGTTTTTATTCATTGGAAAGGCGACAGCGATAGAAGGCACTAGTTTGGAAATGTCCTAAATCCTAACATTTGAAGTGGTAATAATAGTCCGCATCGAATGCTGCAAAATCCCAAGGGTGTTTTTGTAACTGTCTTTTCGAATAGCGTAGATTTTGCATATTCCAGCCGAAGACGAGGTATGCAACTAGACTTGTCGAAGCAAGTTGCTCAAAAACACAGAACCGAGTTAGCTTCTGTCAGAAAATGGTTTCAGAATTAATGAATTTCCAATGTAGTCTGATTTACTGCCTGCTGCCACATGCGAGAGTTGAATTTCACATTAAAAATTCATGAGAAAAGAACCGAAAATGTTCCATCACGAAATGAATCATATTCGCAGGGGGTACATCGCTATGTAATGTACAACTTTCGCATGGGACAGACACTAAAAGTTCTATTTGCTATTTTTGTCAGCTACACTGTTTTCCTCTTTGATAAAACTTTCATGGCAATTGAAATTCACGTGCAAATAAATGCATTTCCATTCGGTCTTCACATGGAGGTAGCAGATGGTATTGCGGATCGTTAATTTACAGCCTGTCCCTGTACCAAGTTGAACATTACATAGCAATCAGTAAATCAGACTGCATTGTATGTTGCTATGTAGCATTGAAAGGTAATGGGTCATGTCCCTCATTTCATCTCGCAACTGTTTAATGGGAAATGGTCATATTAAGCCCTGAAGTGTTAAAGGTGGATTTTTGATTGATTGGGTTGATCTTGATCCTACAAAAATTTCAATGAAACATTATCAAGACCAATCACTAGATATTATAATACAAGTTAGTATTAGGCCTGTTATGCAGCTCAAATATCCATTGGTACTCGTAGCCAAGAATATTATTTCGGATGGATGTTGACACGAGAAGGGAATGCGATTTACAAGGATATATTCCTTGACATGACAATACGAATAACACGATCATGAACGAATAATTGATGATGAATGAATATAAGTCAGATTAAAATAAAATGTGGAACGTAACATAGGATCAGAGTCAGGAACAGTGATTGAAAAACAGGTAAATTGGTATATGTATTGTAGCCCGAACGACGGTGGTTCCATTTATTACTGTCCTGTGACAAAACATTTGCTTATGGAACTTGTATTTTGCAAAAGGAGGTGAAAACACTTTGGTGTAATTATACCTACGTTAATGCTGGACATTGCAGAGGCACCAATTTGATTTTTTGAACTGTCTGAGCCCAAGTTGCCGAAAATCTACAGATATGAAAATTACTAACAGTCGAAAATTGTTAGATAAGTTGAAGCAATAGATTCGATAACCTAACTCGGGTAATATTTCCTTCGATTGATGTGATGTGTATATACCGATCTATAAGATGATCTATTCACAACTCTTATTTACCATTAAATAAAGGTTTATCCAGTTTTGAATCGCATTAGTGGTTGCGGTTGTTCGTATTCGGTAAAATCTCCATATTCCAAACAAGAATTTTGTATGACTTCCTACTGAAGGGAAAGTCGTTGCTCATGAATCAACAAACATTATTTTGTAAAGACGACGACAACAAAAAACTTCTTTGAAGCAGGACCATCGATCGAAAGCAGAATATCGTAAAGTTTCGAGTTTTTCGCGTTATTTTGACTTCAATTAATGTTCGTGCCTCAAAACCTTTATTTGTCGTTGTGCCGTTTGCGATGGATCAATAAACATAAATTTTTCCAAAAGAAATTTCAAATTAAGTTCAAATTATTGAAATTTCACCGAATACGAACTAAGGCGAACCGATTCTGGCTTTTCCATTCATTCGGTTCGTTTTCATTTGGATTTCGGGTTTGATATGAGATGCACCACTCAAAACTCGTCAAAGTTAAAACTTAGAAAATTTATTTACAACTCGAAAAACGTATAAAATTGATAATTAAGTCAAAATGGAGCACTTCTATCGACAAAAAAATCTTAAAAAATATAAACTTTAAGCTAAACAATTGCAATTTACTCTATTTACTGTTAACTCTCATCGGCTTTTCACGTTTAATCCTGTTCCCACACGTTGCTATGTTGTTCGGTTTCATTTGGTTCAGGTGAAGCATCAGAAGAAAGACTTAAAAGTGACAACGAATTGACAATGTTTGCAATCATTTCACTTGGATTAAGCAATGGTGGCGGGCTGGGTGATGTTGTTCCACCAGATGGATTTGATTGCATCGGATCATGTTGTGGATTTTGATGTCGCAAAGGTTTCGATTTTCTATTTCGATTCTTTTTCTTGACTCCTTGGCCCAACTCTCTACAAATTGGTTCAGGTGGATCTAATGCAGGTAAATCAGACAGATCTGCTGCAGATGATTGCGACGGACCTCCGCAAACCACATTGTCATCATATTCCGTTGTTTCTCTGTAAATGGAAGAGCCGGACCTTGCCAACGATCGTTGCAAGTTGATGAAAATTAATGACTCAAGCTGATGTGGTTCAATAATCCGTAATGGCATATTCTGAGCACTTTGGTCATATCGGAAACGATTAGATTTTCTATTTGGATTTTTCCTCTTGACACCTTGGCCTATGTCACTGGAGGTTGATTGAGGCGGATTTTTGGAAATTTCAACGTCGACAGATTCCGTTGCTTGTCTGCCGATGGTATCGCAGCCAGAGCTTTCGGACGATTGTTGCTGGTTACCAGTATGTGATGTCTCAGAATGTGATGGCTCAGGATGTGATGGCTCAGGATGTGTCTCAGTACTCGTGCTAAAACTTCCGAACTGTCGTTGCAAGTTTCGAGAATTTGATTCATCATCCAGTAATTGCATAACTACACCTCGTTCAGCATCACCCAGTTGATTGTCAGAGCCTAAGGGTACATAGCGTTCCAGATAATTCGGGAATTCTACATCTTCGGCATGTTCAGCATCAACTTGGTTGTAAGAAGACAATGGGGTGAACCATGCCATGTAATTTAAGTAATTCAGCTCTGATTCTGGTGATATTTCATCTGATGGTGCGTTCGCCGGCGTTGGCCATATCCATGGATATTTTTTCAAATCAGCGTATTCACTTACATGTGCCTCCGATGCTTGATGGTCTGGTGATACTTCATTCGGTGATGCTTCGTCCGGTGATAATTCATTCGGTGATGCTTCGTCCGGTGATAATTCATTCGGTGATGCTTCGTGCGGTGATAATTCATTCGGTGGTACTTCGTTCGGTGATAATTCATCCGTTGATGCTTCGTCCGGTGATAATTCATCCGGTGATTCTTCGTCGAATAAATCTTCTGTTGATACTTCCATCGCCGCAATTGCCTCCATAAATTCTTTGTCTGAAAATAAAGTAGAAAGCGTTGGAAACATCCAAGGATTTTATTTTAAATCAAAGTCACCAGTTTCTTCATCCGGTGATAATTCATTCGGTGATAATTCATCCGGTGGTACTTCATTCGGTGATAATTCATCCGTTGATGCTTCGTCCGGTGATAATTCATCCGGTGATTCTTCGTCGAATAAATCTTCTGTTGATACTTCCATCGCCGCAATTGCCTCCATCAATTCTTTGTCTGAAAATAAAGTAGAAGGCGTTGGAAACATCCAAGATTTTATTTGAAATCAAAGTCACCAGTTTCTTCATCCGAACAAGTAGTTGTTTTTCGATAGCGGGTCGAACTGGATGACGAACGTTCTCCCGAATCAAACTCATGATATGGATCGCTATTGTATTCACGTACAGCTCGATTGTTTTTTACTGATAGTGGATCCTCACGGATAGTTGTTGTTCGACGGCGGGTTGGACTGAGTGATGAACTAGGTGATTCTTCCATACCATACTCGTAAAATGGATCGTTTTTAGCTGGGTCATCACTTGGTTGGATAGGTTTACCGTCACGGTCGGTTGAACACGGTGAGTAACGACGTGGAGTTCCTCCTTCAAGCACCACTTTATCTTGTGAGCGTATTTGTGGTGTCATAACTATCATAGGAGTAGATGGTCGCTCTTCACCTAAACTTGGTGTGCTGTGTGAACCACCTGCGCTGCCAAAACCTGGTGGTCGTCTATATGATGTTGGACGTTTGGTAACAACAGGAGAGGAGCGTTTACGTGGCATTGGTGGTAAATCCTCTACTTGATCAACGCGAAACCTCGTTTCTATTCGTCTGGAAGGACTTGGCTGATGCCCAATTGGTACATCTGGTTCGAAATACCGATCACTCGGACGAAAAATCGTGGGCGATGAAGTACCATCGCATTCAATACTGGTACACCGTGAATTACTATTGCAAGAAATAATTCCATTAAATGATCTCATGCTGTTCTGGACTACGGGCTCAATGAGGTTCATATATGGATGAACATAGTCACGCCATTCAAATACTTCTTGCGTTCTTCTAAAATCATTGATAGATTTTCTCACGGCTGGCTCTGCTGCAATGCGTGCTTCTTCGAGTAATATCGCACTTTGGCACATGTTATGTAATGTTTTAACCCCGAACTCTTTTGCCGCATCCCGTAGCGCTGGTGATTCCAGCCTCCGCTGACACGTTGGATATCCGTAGATAAATCTTAATAAGTCCGTTAAAGTTTCCATATCGGTTGTATGAATAGTAGTCTCCTCACTACCACTGCGAATATCTCGAACTATATCACGAACGTATTGGCCCATAATGTTTTTGTGCACTCTAACACGCCGATTTCCAATGATTAGAGTATGATTAGTGTCAACATCGTTGATGCTTGGTACTCGATGGTCTTTTAGCGAAATGTTAATAGTGCGCCTAGGTCTGATGAAAATTATGGCACAAAATTCGATATGTCGTTTCTCCACCGTTGGGAATTGTGGCGGACGGTTATATCCACTTTCACGATCACAAGGTGGATACAATAGACCTATTGCTAAATGATCCACAATAAGTTCGTCTCGACAGAACGAGGTTGTGTCGGATTTAGTATTTAATTTCTTCACGTAGGCAAAATAATGCGGATGAACGTTTGCTAAATTTTGTACCGGCCAAATCCAATACCTAATGCTGAATATTAAACATTCGAGTGGAGCCGCTAGTACTTCGGTATATGCTTCCACTCTGTTAGTTTCCGGATTGTGTCTTGTTGTGGTTCGCAGTCGCAGATCACCGTCCAAATATTGCGTATCGATTAAAATTGCAGATGTACTGTTGTATCTGGTATTATCAGGAATTCGAAGTCTTATTTTTATCTTCAGTTCCTGAAGAAAACCGCAGTATTCCACTTCGTAGTAAGTTGGTCGATGTGGTGGTCGTTCAGCCATTTTCTTTTCACCAAGCTCTATGTGAAGATTGATTTTTTTTGTTTTCTTATCATAATAATAACGTGACCAACGTGGAGGTTTTGAATTCCACAAAATCGTCTTACCACAGTGATAGAGCACTCTGCTAAATAATTTTCTTTAAAATTACAATGATTACGAAAAAAAACTTTACAACAAAAAAAAACTGTGGAACAACATTGAAAACGCGCTTCACTTGTTACATGAATCGAAATCGTTCTCTCTGATGAGCTGAAAGAAGCTCGTTTGTATGAATAATTTTCGAAATTTTGATTTTCTTTCAGGGTTGACTAAACTTGGAACGCGGCTATGTCATCTGTAATCGGTAGCAATGACAAAACAGGCTCTGGCCGTAAGATATCATAACATACAGCAAAATGTTAAAAGAAACAGAGTTTGATTTAAAATACTAAAGCCAATGCTTTCCATTAAACGATTGAAGTTGACAGTGCTGAGAGTTCGATTCCTGACAGTGGCAGAAAACAGAAACCGATTGTCAGACGTGTATACAAAACATAGCTGATTGAATTGGATCGAGTCTGTGTGGTAGTTGGTGAAGGAAGCTTTCACACGGCTTGCCTTAGTACATGCATAGCACTCAACTGTAACTCAGGTTTGTCGCGCAGCCCACCACTGGCACAGTAAAAACTTTCGGTAATGAAAGGATTTCAAAAAGTAGAACCACAATCAGTGAAACTAGTAAATAATGAATGATCTAGCCTCTGACCCGTCAAGTTAAGTCAGTTAACCTTTCAGAAACTGTGACCAGCAGTTTCAATTTTGTAATGGACAACAAAAATGACTGTTAAGCGCGGGGTAATATTCATTTTAATCGTTATACCAGGCGAAAAGTGGTCATTACATGCATGTTTGGCTTCTCACGGAAAAGGTCCATGTAAGAACATCTTTCCACATGACATGACACAGCGATTAAAATACTAAATGAATAATATCAAAACAATTACGCAAGTCATTTGACTTATTTTCGCCTCGGTAAATTCCACACAAAAATTACCATTCCATCATTTGCTCCATTGTTAAGCGTTTGAGAAAACGTTGTATGCAACTCGGTGACAAAAGTAGTTTCTTGGCTTTTCCTTTACAACATTTATCACTAGGTTGCACAATTAACTATTTTGTTCAACTGCACAGTTCTTAAACATCACAACCTGCGCAGATAAATAGTAATTTACATATCAAGTTGCGAAAAGTGGTACTTTTTGTCACTAGCGAATGATGCATGAAAAAGTTCTCTGCAAAAAAGTCTATTTCAATCCTGTGTCCTGTACACAAAACAGGAAAGTTTGCCACAGCAAAATAAAGTTAAATGTACCACTTTTTCCAGCACACCATGCAATTGCAATGAGTTTGATTTGACCACAACAAAACTTAGTCATACGAAAATTTATTAGTTTAAGCCAATGATCTTTAATAAGAATAGATATGAAATGTCAAACAAGCCTTTGCCAAACTATGTCACATACACAATAACAAAAAAGTTGCAAAATCGCATGCCATTCTAGCAAGATTGCCATGCCATTCTCGCAAGATTGCCATGTCATTATTGCAAAAGAGCGATTTGACTTACGTAACCAGTTCTCAAAATATAAAATTATGCCTAAAACTATAGAAAAAATTAGTTTTCAGCGCAAATACGTTGAATGTATGATTCGATTATGTCCGAGTGTGGTATCTGAAATCTAGTTACGCTACTGCATGGTGTGTTGGTGTTTCAGCAACGTCGTCAAATTGACTGCTACTAAAAGGCTTAGTTAGAAACAAGTAAAATCTAACAATTTGTGACAACAACGACGAGGGTCATAAGCGATGAGCTCAGATAGAATTAAACTGCGTAAGTGTTAGGTCTAATGAAGTAGAATAGAAGATTTTGCATCAATCAAGGTTAAGTTCTGCTGGGCTGAAATTGTGAGCAGTGACATGAACATCAAATCTAAATATTCTAACTTTGATCTTATGATTAGTAAGACTCATTCTAGAAAATTCTCAGTCCCATCTTGTCTTTTTCCAATTGACTGGTGCAATGTGCAATGTATGTATGTATGTATGTGTTATTCAAAATATTTTTTGTTGTTGCATTCATTGGTATCTTCAATGTAGAGTCACAATTAACTGCTTAGCATACCATTTCACTTTTGATAATTTTTGCATAAAAATTTGAATTTTTATTTAAACTTTAGTGCAAATCGTTAAGCTCAACGGCTTGGAAACTTGAGAGGTATTATCATCATCATGCCAAACCTCTTCCCGTCTAATTTTTTGTAAATTTTTATCGCCAAATTTTGCATTTTTATTACGTTGCAGAAGAAAAAGAAGAATTTGCCCTTGTTAGCTTTACTACGACCAAAATCAATTCATTTGAATCCATGAATTCAAATAATCTGAAGATTATTGTTTTACAAAGCAAAACTATGGAAATTTTAAATCTCCGGTGACGACCTACATCCACACAATTTAACTTTATGGCTGGAATTTTGAAATACACAAAAACACTCTCAGCCTAAACATTTGAAATAAACCATTTCTGGGCGGAGCATAAGTACTTGCGCCATACGGCCATACATTATGTACCATCGGATGGTAGCCATCCATCAATGCGCCGGAATATAATAATGAGTTCGAACGAATAAAACCGTCCAACCTGTGCACATTATTGAGCACATCCTATAAAGACGCCGTCATGACAAGAGTGATTGATATCTAATGTAGAAATTATTTTTTTGCTTGCTACGGAACTCCTACTTTTACTACCTTTCTTTTGAATATCGGGCTATTGTGGGAAAGCGCTGCTAGTGGAAGTTACAATGAGTACTGAAATGTAAATTGAATTTTTGAATTGTCTTCAACCTTAGACATAGACACAGTTATACGAGAAAGTGGTTGATTTTTCAAGTTGATGCATTTTTGATTGATAGTGAACTCTCTTCACATTATTTCGAAGTGTCTGTTGTTATTTGGTTGATGGGTATCGGGCTTACCAGTTTTTTAAGGTTTAGTTTTCGAAACCTCAATTATTTCATTACTGGACGGCTACGGCTATAAAATAAACTTGACCACCATCGGTTCATTGTCATAGTATTTGTTAAAATTAATGAAAGATTTGCATCAACCATTTTACAAGGTTGGGTCAGACTTGAACAAAGACTTACCAATTCTGCAACACAATATTGATCAGTGATTTCAAACAAATTTAAATCAAGTGGAAAATGAACCGCATTCAATGAAAAAAAAACTCTCCTCTCCCGCAGGTTCACTGCAATAATCATGATAATATTGGCAACGTCCATCAATTCATCACATCAAAATGTTGTTGACTCACAACGATCATCTGAAGCAGGACTCGGATGCAATATGCGTCTTTATACGTACCGTATAACTCAGAGCGATTCAAGTGGTAAGAATCCTGCGCACACTTCATTTTGAATTTGTAACATAGGTCTCGTCGCTAACATTTCCACATTTTCTAGGCCGAGAATGTTGGGATCATGTGAGTGTTTGGTCCTGCTTCGGACGCTGCGATTCAAATGAAATTTCTGATTGGAAATTCCCGTACAAACGGTCTTATCATCCTGTTTGCGTTTTTGCCGGACGTTCGAAAGCTGTAGCCATGTTGAGAAATTGTCATCCACAAGCCAGTCCAGAAACTAGACGCTACGAGTATATGGAAGCGACGGGATGCCATTGTCAGGTAAGTTTCATTTTGGACCGAAATCTATTGAAATCAGTAAACATATATTTACGTCCCATTCCTCAAAAAAGACCTGCTCAACCATGGACACTAGCTGTGAAGCTCCAAATAACTTTCGTGACGAAACGTCGGTTAAGGTTCTAGCACTGGCTGGTCCGAGCCCCGAAGATCTGGATTACTAAAGGTTCTGTTTCTTGTAGATGAAAATTGAAAAACTGAAATTATGGAAAATCTTAGTTGTTGTAACGGTCATTAAAATTAAAAATCAAATCAATTGCTGAATTATATAGTTGTTATAATCAAGCCAAACTGTTTCAACTGCTTAGTGTTGTTAGGGGGCAGTTTTCCTTTTCAACGACAATCGGATCTTCGAATCAATCCTCGAACATATAATACAAACACATCTTCATGCATGTTGCCACCAGTTTTCTCATAACATCGAATCGTTTATCGAATTATTATGAGAAATTTTCGTTTCAATCTTTGAACGACACCTCTACTCACCAGAAGCCAAGACAATCCGCCACTTAGAAATTCCGGTGCATTTTTTATCTAGCAATTCAGCGAATATCGTGAAGGTCATGGCTATTTCAGATGGATCTTAGTGTACGTGAAGTGTGAGTGTTATGAAACAAGAAACTGCTCCAGTCAGAACAGACTTCGATTGGCAATACTTCCTGGATTATGATCTGGCTACCTTCCTTAGTCAATAAAATATTCCACATACCATAGTCCCAACGTCTTATGTCACACTAATTCCCTAATTGACACAATGGTGCCGCTTCCTGAAGTACTTAAGGGAGCAGGCCAAGTTGATAACTTCTGCTATTTGGCAATCTTCAGTAGATTTATTTCCAACTTGCTTCGTTAAATTAACTTTGTATGAAACTGTAACCAGAGCTTACCCACATCGTATCCAGAGTGTCCACGAAAAACGTGGCATTTGGTATTCGAGGCTTTGATATAACTTTCGAAATAAAACTGCTTGATAGTTACGACGGCTATGACCCAGACTACGACGTATTCTCTTTTGAAACTGATGACTCATCAAAACCTGCAAGTTCACTGAACAGTTACTAATTTTGGAGATGTTCAATGAGTAGAGAAATTGAAGTCTTGGATAGATATGAACATATTGAAACCTTTAAAAGTTTCGAGTTCTCTGGATAATCGACTATCTGAAGTAGTTATGGAAATAGCAGAATAACAATTAATGCGACTTTTCGTAATACATTACGGCAATACGGGAAAGCAGCAGAGTCAATGTGCCCTTCGATCTTTTTTTTCAGTGATGAATCCTAATCTCAGTTCCAGGTTCCAGCGAACTATGTTTCGGTGAATCAAGTCTCTCCAAAATTCCATCAAAAATCAACCTTTTATTACCGGCAATAACAGAATGATTAACCACAATCACTAGAAGGCTAAAATGTTTTCACAATTTCAAATTTCGATCGAATTTCTGTGTCCCGAATGTACCGCAAAAGTTCTTCATCCTTTTGCGCTCTCAATTCGTCGATGGCAGACTCTCTGAATGCATTGTCCATTGCAGGATCGTCCAACGATAATTCACTGTTCTCGACATCTTTTTGCGGTATGTGCGTACTGTAATTCATACCAATGCGTTCGGAATTGGACGGTGTAACGCCAATATCTTTCCAAGAGTCCTGACCATGCCAGACAATTATTGGCCCATTGTAATCGGTAGCCGTTGTACGGAACGGATTCGACGGGCTGCCAAATCCTAAATGATTCATTGAATCACGAAGAATTTTGGAAAGTTTGGAATGGCTGGTTGAATAATAGAGTAGTGATGCACCGATAGTGTGCGCGATCGATCGGAGGCATCGACAAACATGTTTCTTGATTTCGGGATCTACACAAAAATTACTGGGTCATGGGTGACAACAAAACTTTATGTCTCTGGTACCTACCCATATTCTGGAACTGATCATATTTCCCCCCAACGATCATGACAGGAAATGGAAAAACATCCAACGTATGCTGATCCGGATGATCAGAGCCACACAGTTTCTTGATTCTCTGTGTTAACTCATCCAAATTTTCGCCGCGTTCATTCATCGCTATTGCCTGCTTCAAACCATTCAGTGACTCTTCCAAATCTTTCCACAATCGTTCCGGCTGTGACAAATCGACAACAATCACAACATTCAAATGCTCGAATCCGTGCGATTTTATCGGAATTTCCATCAAATGATGCGAATTCACCAGACTTCCCAATTCCCACACATTGCAAATTTGTTTCTGTACCGATTGTCCACCGGAACCCGAACGACGGCCAAATGAATATTCTAAGGCGAGTGTTGGCTTGACTGGTTCATCGCGATCCAGAAAATTATTTATTATCGACGTCTTTCCCTACGGAATGATTTTCTGAATTTTTATTTCGATCGTCTTTGCCAAATCGGTTGCATCATACTCACAACACTCTTGCTACCCAATACGAAAATGGTTTTTTCCTTTAAATCGTTGGACATGTTTCGATTTATCAATTGCTGTTCGGTCACTTTGATGGCAATGTCTTGAATACTTCCTTTTAGGGCTGATGGGTCAAGCATTTTTGCGGTAGAAAAATGGTTAGCTAACACTTGACGTCACACTTGCATTTCACCCCGATGTAGGTTGTATACTGCGTGGGGTTTCGTACGTTTTATGTTTTGATGTGCTAAATATTTGCTACCATGGAAACGAGCGGTGTAAACATACAACATAGACATCACCCTCATATTATATTTATTGAGGGTCATTGATGCGAAGAATTGGTATTGGAATTGATAGTCTTATTGGATCGTGGAAAATCTTATTCGAATTCTCTGGTTGATTCTTTCTTTCAGATGGTCAAACAGCTGGGAGTCCGTCACAACAAAATTCAATTTAAAAATTTTGAAATAATTTATTCCTCAACTCATTGACGGTCAACATTTTTCGTGATTTCTAG
>JANTFA010141496.1:0-12169 GCA_026413405.1 Phytosciara flavipes
CAAATTTTTTTCGTAAATTTTTCGTTGTTAAATTCTCCGCGTTCAGGCGTAAAATGCGTCACCCAAAATGATATCAGGTGTTTTGTAAGTGTACACACAGGGACTGGCGTCACATTTCCCTTTTTAAAGGTTTTTTACTGATCATAATTTGCCACAAGCGAGCATTTTTTACTACGCCAAAGCATATTCTACTATGTGCAGCCATATTATTCTATGGAAATGTATATTTATGATATTTGCTAGCAATTTATGTTAACTAGAAGTACAATATCCTAGCACAGCCCCCAAATCGAGACAGAGCTTTCTGCCTTGTTTTGGTGCAAATTTTCTTTCATTTGTGACTAGGTAGTACACGTTACATTGTTCGTCCGAGCGCAGTTCGTATGTGTGGATAGCCCGTTGCCAAATTGTAACGTGAAAAAAGCCAGTTATTCCTATTAGCTATTCTTCCCATTGCCAAATCGCAATGTAAAAAAAGCCAGCTAATTCATTAATACTATTTGCAGCCACATCAAAAAATCCATTTTTTTGGGTATACCGAAACTTCCTACACAGAACATTTCATACTCGTAGTAACGCAACTAACTTTGGATTCTCCCATTTGGCTAATACCAATGCAGGAAAAAAATCGGGTCAATGAAGTGGCAGAGCCTATTATAAGGAACAACGTTGAGGAAAAAGTGCACCAGGCGCCCTAAAACGTCCTACTTGATATTTGGTAAATCCCCCAAATATAAAAATATGAAATTTAAAAAACCTTAACTTCGAATCTTATCCGAAAGACCTGGCACGTATTCTCAATGATATAATAGTATACTGTAAGCCTTTAGGCACTGGAAATCCAAGCAGCATGTATTTCATAAATTGTCCGCCTATTTTATGAAATTTCTGCCTATTTTATGAAATCTCTGCCTATACCGGAGCTAAATGTTGTAAGTGCATAATTTCAACACGAAACCGTCGTGACTCGTGACTTGAACCGACCCCTAACGATGCTATGTTGTTTTGACAGCCATATTTCAGCAATATTGAATGTTGTTAATGCAAACTTTGATTTTCTCAAGAATTTGTTTTTAACTGAAACAACGATTTAGAGACAAACTCATATTCGTTCGTTTTACATAGTCAAAAATTCAACTTCAATCAATGTCGAAATAATGTTAACAAAATTCGCCATTTCACTTGAAAAAAACGCTATTTTTGACTATAAAGCTGCGCCCCTGACTCGAAATCCCTCCTAGGTCAAAATGCTTATAATAGGCTCTGAAGTGGGGCCTTGAAGTGTTGGTCCCACACAGTTTGAAAGCAAATTAAGTCTAAATTAAATTTCAAGAAAAAAATATTAAATTTTGGCCTAGACTAAGGCCGCTATACCCAATGAGTTTCTTGCGGTCATGTGCGTGCGAGCTTTTTAAAATCACGGAATGCGCAATTTACACAAAACACATATTTCATAAAACTAGGTATGCGGTAACGTTAAGGTTGGGTAGATACCAGGGTTAAGTACTAGGATTACGTAAGGAATAGGGTCGGTTATACACGCGGGTATACAATACATACGAGGCTTCGTCATCGTCGCAGCGTATGCTAAAGTCTTTTCTGGTTTTTAAATATTTTGCTAATGTCTGGTGCGCATATAACGATTCATTATTATAAATGTAAACCACGGCAGAGACACTATTTCTACCAGCTAAAACGTAATTGTACAATGTATATGAGCGACCGCTTAATTAACTTACACAAGTTCTGGTTCACCTTCAACCGGCATATTAGACATCGCTCGATATTTTGCATTGTGATAGATGCTCACGCTAAATACTGCTTTCAAAGCTGGCTCGTCAAAGCATGGGAACACTGAACGAGCGTAAGTTGGTTCAAGGTGAGTTGCGGCTAAATATCTGGAATAATAAAAACAAAAAGTTTTTTTTTCTTCTTAGTATAAACATCTGACGCAACATTATAATCAGAAAGTTTTATCTAAGTTTTCCTTGTGTGTAAGTAAAATATTTATTGATTGGGAGTACTACAGCCGGTGCTCGTTAACAATTTGAAATGATTTAATAAATTTTTATTGCAGTATTTCTAACGATTATAAAAAAAAACCGGCGTAAATAAATTTGAAACTGATAAGATTAATCACATCGGCTGAGTGTTATTAACAAGTTTAATTAAACATTTTCCATGAATGAGAATCACGATGATGCATGAAATAGTGATGGGGTGTAATCCTCTTCAATAAACCGACCATATAAACAGTATATTTATTGAGAGGAATTTTCTCGAAGTTTCAAACATTACAAACCGTTCGAAGTACACTGACATATGGAGGAATTTTATCTAATTGAAGACCTCCTATATTCACTTTTTAATGATTATTGATAAAGTAACAGCTGAATCAATCGCAAATTATATCAGTCAAGCATTTAGCAAACATACCGTTTCCGGAATAGGTATGTGCCCGATTAAATTCACCTCGACCAAAACCTCTATAGACTTTTTGTTAATGAAAGTGGAGACAAGGTATGGCCTGGCCGTACAAACCGGAGGACATACGGATTCTGCATTTTTGTAGAATCAAACGAACTCATCCTCCAAATTGAGCATGGAATTTTTTTACAGGAATGAGTTCGTTCGATACGGGCGGTCCATGCAGGCCCCAAACGATTGGCCATACCTTGTCGCTACTTGCATTGCTTTTAGTGACCTTCTCTTATCAATCGAGGGGAAAACCACTGACTAACTGATTAACCAAAGGAAACAGCATGATTAATATGAGTACGCACGTTAAGTCAGTGATTAACCGCAATATTTCACGATTATTCGCAGTTTTGCGACGATCGACTTGATAAGGCACTGGTCAATCACTGATTACTCATCATGTTAATTTGAGAGTGGCATATACTCTGAATACACAATATTATAGGTCATCCATGAAGTACGTGAGCTGTAGGTGTGTCGAATATCGCATTGAAAGTAGAGACAAGGTATGGTCAATCGTTTGAATTTGTATGGACCGGAGGACATATGAATTTTGCAGGTGATGTTCCATTTTTGCATCGAACGAACTCATTAATGCAAAAAATTGTCATCAAAAAATTGATGAAGGAGCTCGTTCGATGCTACTAAATTGTAAAATCCGCATGTCCTTCGACTCGTACGATTAACCATGCCGTGTCTCCTGTATCTTTTGAAGTCTGGCTCAATACGTCGATGAGGCCATCTTTTCTCAACACTTTAAACAAAAATGTCTTCACAATGGTTTTGTTATGAAGACAAGCGGCACTTCGTCCTGACTACTTGCCCATTGGCGTCTGTGGGACTGGCTCGACAAAGCCGCTCGGGCAATGTATGAAGAAAATTTGTAAAAAGCCCCTCGTTACCGTTAAATATCAAAAACTCTTCGGGCGTCACCCGAACTCTCGGGCCAGTAAATCGAGCGTACACCGCATTCGTATTTCATGGATAGCCCCATAACCAACCCACCGTTAACCAGATTTTAATTCATAATAAAGGAACATGATATTTTACCTAGTTTCACTGAAACTGCCGTTATTAAAGCCATAAGAACTCTTGTACAATCCAGTCAAATCATCTCGAATTTTTCCATCAAATTGCAACTGTAATGTGTACGAACCCACTCCCAAACTTTGCTGGAAATGCAGTTCATAAATTTGTTCAACGGGTCGATCGACTTGATTAATCACTGGAAACGTTTGTGCAGACGCATCCAATGCCAGTCTAGCATTAATCCAATCAACCGATATGTCCTTGTAATTCAAATGTATTGAAGTTGTTGGTACAGTAACCTCAAGATTAATTGACACATTTCCACTGAAAACTTCATTTTCCACATCGATGTGAATGTTTAGCGCATATTTAACTGGTCGGACGTTCGTTGGTAAACGATATGAAAGTTCCTGTTGGCGTGGCGTTGGTAATGCAATAACACTGAATTCATTTATAGGACTTATTGAATTAGTGGATGTAAGTCCTAGAAGTGCAATTAAAATTAACGATTTCCACATTGCTTTATGTCAGCAACGGTAGCTTGCGAGATTATTTGAATATTTCACTCGACAAAAATTTTCAGACTAATTCAGAAAGAGAGCACCTGAAACATACTCGTCTGACCCATGCCCAATTATCTAACTTATCTGAAATTATCATTTTCTTATCAACGAATATAGGTGAAGTGACCGACATTGTGGAAGAAAGGCTGGTAGCATTTGAATGATAGCCGTTTGTAAACATGTGATTGATTGTTACTATGAAGTGGACAGTAGCATCTGATTAAAAATTATTACTAATCGCAGGTTGTAAGTGAGTCTTATTGAGACATATTGTAGTCATTTCGAATAAGATTCGCTGATTTTGGGTCAATTTTATCAATGGACAAGTTTACGAGTCGTTATGTCGTATTTTACGTATTTCTTTATCAAAAATGGATTTGACATCCTTGGAAAAATGAAGATTACCATGGAATGAATATTTATCGATAGAATAAATTGTGTATGACATTCGGTTCCTAAGAGATGGTAAACTTCAAAAGTATCGAAATCACGAAAATGTTCTCAAGTTGCACATAAGCCCTCATAAGGCCATGCACGAAAATACAAAAATCGTTTGTTCCATGACATTTTGTAGTTCCTTACAAACTTTTGGCGGCTTTTAATGAATGCTGGGCATTTGTCAGAGGTAACGTTCTGCTGTTTCTGCGTCCCCGCATCTATCACAATCTGGCGAGTTTTTTACGCCTATCGATTTCAGATGATGGTTTAAGAAGCAGTGACCCGTGAGAATGTCAGTGAGTCTTTCAATATTCTCCCTGTTGAGTGAGAGGAGGTATTTTGAATGCTTCGAGTTGATAGTGATGAGCCGTAGCTGAAATATGGGCAGAAAATCGAAGTAAGCATCCAAATAGGAAACAATCCAGTGTATTTTCGTTACGAAAATACACTCGGTGTATTGCCTCGCTCGGTGGCAAGGAAGGTAACGAAAAGTCTTTAAAATAGCAATGCACCACAAATTAAGGTCATGCATGATCTGTCCTGAAACTCAAATAAGAAAACCGGATTTGAATAAGGTGAATTCTGATAATTTCGGGTCTAGTTCAGGTCAGGTTCAATTCACCCGAAATTCCCTGTGCACAGATCCCCAATGAAAGTGGAGTAGGTATGGCCGAGTCATATAAGCTGGAAGACATGCGGATTTTGCATTTTGGAACCTCGAACGAACTTATTCGTTCGATGCGAAAATGGAAAGATCCCTTGCAAAATCCGCATTCCTCCGGCCCATACAAATTCAAACGATTGGCCATACCTGGCCTCTACTTTCATTGCATTTCCTGGCTGAGCTGAACCTAAAATGGGAAAATCTGTACTTGAAATCTAATATTCGGACTCAGATAATCTGAATTTAAATCATGAGCCTGTTCCTAGCTTCAGCTCTATATTGATGAGTTTGAATAGCCTCAATGCAAACAACACACACTCTATGGGAATAGCGGCGGATTCAAAATGACACAAAATCGTAGCGGCTATATTTGAAGTCTTTGGGCAAAGTAATGTATGAACAATTGGTTCATTATCAAAAATAGAGGGCACACATCACTTTTCGGTTGGACCATGGGAACGACCAGCAACCATATCTTCTTGATCGATCGTTATGCTGTGTAGTAAAGCAACCTAATTTAATTAGGCAGCACGTTTATTGTTAAATAAATTATTCTTCTAATCAAGCAAATTTTCGCCTCTCCCCGCTATTCACCGTAGAGTGTGTGTTGTTTGTATTGAGGCTATCTAGATGATTAATTTATGTTCCATGGAATTGGTATGATGGAATTTATGGATATGGCTTAAGATAAATCGATAATGTCATTGAATCGTAACGTAATTTGATCATAAATCTGCACCATTGACCAATTGTGTAATTAGGTATTATTTTGAAGAAATTAAGGAACAATTATCAGAGTTAGCGAACACCAGGAAGAAGCGAAATGAATTCCAATTTTCAGTTGATTCACTTCCATGTATTGACTGAAAGTCTATAGCGTTCAAGGAAACGAAATAATTCAGATTCTCTGTGAAGAAAAATCTCAAATATGTTGGTATCATGCAATTCAGTGAATTTCACAACAACACGATAAAATTTGAGTAGTACATTCGACTGATGAATTTCTTATTCCCCTGATCGTTTTTTATTTGTAAAAGCGAAAAAAATGCTGCTCTAAAAGTCGCAACCAGTTCTCAATTCACAAAAGAAGTTGGATTTTGACTGGGGAGGAAAACTTTGTCAGAGCCCAATTTGTGCCCAGATGTTCGATATTCGTGTACGCTTTCCATTTATTTGAATAAATTATTGTTTTCAAGAGCTTTTTTCATTCTGACTTTTTTGATAGATCCATCTAACCTAAAGCGAGGTATGGGTTTGACTTATAAAAAAGGGATGCACTGGAGTGGACTAACATGGGACTGAGGTGGATTTTTCTTATAAAACGCCATGATTTTAAGCGCACTTTTGGTAGCATGATAATTTATTGTAATCTCTTCGAGCAAAGTCTGAGGCGTCTTCGCGAGCTGTAGCTCGAACGAAGTTAAAATGCATCAAATCGATCGTCCAGAGCAGTTACACATTCGACTTAGATTAGTGCTGCAATGATTCATTTGGAATCGAATAAAATTTCTCTTATGAAAGAATACGGTCGACTACATTTGACCTTAGAGAATTGATCAATATGGGCATTTCCCGCAACCCCTTGGCAAATGTGGAGAAATTTTCGGCAAATATTTGCTCATCCGGCAAGTATTTGCTCGTTCGGCAATTGAGTAACCCCTCGGCTTTGAGACTCATGCAATATTGTAGTCCACATAGAAGGAGGGTTCGTAAAAATGAGGCATGTCATGTTGTAGGTACAGGAAATATGTGGACGAAGGGGGAGGTTTCTTTTTAGAAATCTGGAAAAACGTGTGTACGTCATTATTGCACGAGCACCTGTGAAGCTACAGTAATTTCAGATTTTATTTTCTTAATATTTTAGAGATGTTCCATTCATCATACATCATATGCACGTGAAACATGTTTCGGAAGGACAGCAAGAAAATCGCAGTATTTCAAAGTATTGACATGGTAAGTGACTCTCAAAACAAAACAGTTTTATTTCATTAGGTGATTCTTTGTCAGTCAGATTATTAGATTCTGATTGGAAGATAATTTTTTGCATGGAGCGGATGTACGGAAAGCCTTTTGCTGTGAGTGTAAGTGTTTGGAATCGTCACTTTCTCTTATCTATTGCATGTGAATTGTCATACCTGTTCAAACACCAATAAATAACGAAAAAAACAAAAAATTCAATTTTACGAAAAAGATAAAGATAATCAGTTTTAATTATGTGTGTATTGCTCATCATCATATCAATTTAAAAAAAAGCGACAAATCGCAAGGCACTATAAACTTGTCGTTATCGCTTTTAGATATTGAGTGGGTATTGTCTAGTATTGTAAATTGTCTTTGTAAAGTGTCTTATAAATATGGGTGACTGGTTTCTTACTCTCATTACATCGTTCCGTGAAGGTAATTGGATTGTTTCATAGAAGGAGTTTAGGATTTTCAATTTTTAATTTCCCAATTTGATTTGATTCTGTCGAAATTTTTACCAAGAAACAAAAATCGTGCCAGTGATTTCTGTGTGAAAGTTCTGACCTGACCTTAAAGACAGTGAATAAAATGAGGAAATTTCTCTACTACGCATTATGCTGGTGAAACAGTGTAGAATAATTGCGTTAATTAAATAAAATCCCAACTCGAGTGTGCTTTCTGTGTGCTACAAAGGACGTACTATAATGAAATATCTTGGCTCTTCCACATAGAATTATTAATGAAACAACAACGCTGTTAATGGGATATATCCTGTCCCAGTGGAATATCATTGATTTTTACCATTCTTCATCGTTATCCAGGTATCCATTAACAGCTCTAGCTACACATCAGTAACTAGGAGAAGTTTCATTATGCTGGTGGGCTTAAGATTAAAGCACTGATAAGACCGAACAATTCCCAAAATAATTGGAATTATAGTGCAGAAGCGGCGGGAGGTGTGGTAGCACCGAAGAATTTTGTTTTGTTTAAAAAATCAAATGAAATTCTTTGGTTTGGTTTTATTGAGGAGTATCACAAATTTTACAGAAAATAAAATTCAACCATTCAAATATCCTCCTGCCTTAAATATTTGTTACCCTTGCGGTACGGTTTGCCATTTCCTTCCTATAACGGCTTATAAATCCTCTTTGAAGGGAGAAGGTACGATGAAAGCGTGACTTTTACGTGTTATAAGGTATAGGAAAAGTGCGGACAAGAAGGGAGGAGGTGTCTGAAAATCTGTAAAAAGTGAGGACGGGATTTATGAATGGTCCTTCCTAATAAAAGAAAGCAAGTTAGCCAAATTAAGTCTCGATTGCTCTTCGGAAGTCATATAAAAGTCTCTCAACTGTTTAGCCTTGAGCTTCATCAACGCCGGACACGTGCAAAGAAACTGTCCCGCTGTCTCTGGCTCCAAACCACATCCTCTACAGAGTGGATATGTAACGATTCACACCATGTTGAGGTGATAGTTCAGATTCATATGCCCTGTCAAAACAACAATTAGAGTGCGAAGCTCAACTCGACCCATACTCAAAAGGAATTTGGTGTTTTTCCTACTATATCTTCCCAAAAATGTCCATCTGTTCTGATGGCTCTCCTCGTTTCCGCCTCCACCAGAACCTTTATTAAACCTGCATACTTTCTGACAGCTGGTTCGGCTCCAATGAATTCAGTACTACTTCCAACTCTGGCCAGTTCATTGGCATTTTCATTGCCCAATATTCCAGAGGGTCCCGGACCCCGGTGAGCTTGACATCATTGTCACTCGATAGGGCCTCCAGCCCTGAAAAACATTAAAGAACTAGGCCTGACAAAATTTTGACCGCCGACAGGGATTCCACTGACAACTCGCTGTCCGTACATGTCATAATCTTCTTGCCCTTTGTCAAACCAGATCTCCCCCTTGTTGAACGTGCGTAATTTGTGAATACCACCTCCCTATAACAACAAAAGAATTCTAATTTTCTCTAGCCTTATAGCTTACAATCGATAAATTGTCGAAATTTCACAATTTTGTAATCGCATGTGTGGAAATAAAGTTGATTTCGATAACAAAAATGCGTATTGAGCACGGCGATAAGTTCAGAGACCGTCGCATAAAATAAACCACAATTTTCAAAGTACAATCGTAAATCTAACGCTAATTCATTATAGAAAAAGAGGTGCTGCTGTTACAAGTTTGTCTCGCTAATAATGTTTTGCATTTACATTTTAATTAATGAAATTTATTCATTGAAGGCTGTTGTCATTTGCACATCGCAAACATCAAAATTCAAACCTTCGTTCATACAAGCTTGTTAAGTTTCAATAAAACATGTGATTACATACGTCGCTACTCGAGGTTAGGCTAACAAGCTAAATGAACGAAAGGTGGATTCTTATACAGTTGACTTTCCTTATTACTCTACTTTTTGAACACATACAGTGAGATTCTTTTGAATTTCGGAAAGTGTGTAAGCTACGTTTGAATCCAGTCCTACGAAACCTGCCTCATATAGGTTCTCCCTACCTAGTCTGCCCGATAGGATAGCCTCAAAACACGAAAAATTGCATTTTGTATTACCGGTAGTTTTCCACACAGAGCTTTATTAGCTAAACAAAATTTCAATGATACTAAACATTCTCCATTCTCATTGAAAGGAATGCAATTATTTTTCTTGAATTTTCACAGCTAGTTCATAAGACCGGCAGTTTTGTTGAACAACTTTCGCGAATTGAATGAAGCTGAAAACAATTGATTGTTTGAACAACGTAGCAATTGACACAACTCTTCTCGAACAAAAAAAAATGTTTGAACGAAAAGAGAATTTTCTCCCAAATTCACAAGTGTGTGGTGGCTACCTTTCTTAGATTTGTTTTCCATTCAAAACCAGTTTATGAGATTTAGCGTACCACCATAAACTTTCATATGCTTGCGGGTTGTAAGACTTTAGTTCAATATATCAACACATATGGGTGACATTCCTGATAAAATTGAAAACTTTTCAATAAAAGACGAAGTTTACAGGTTTGATTTCTATCTGCACTTAGTCATAACTTAAACTGACGTCACAGACAAAGAATATTTTCGAAATGAAATTTTGCTTGCACGTCGGACATCTTTTGTTAATAACAAACAGTTTGTAATCCTTAACAAGACAAAATCCTACACCTAAAACTGAAAATAATTAAATTTTGAAAGAAAAAAACACATTTTCTGTTTCTGTGTTCTACGTGACTTTCAAAATTTATTGAAAATAGCCAGTAAATCAAGAACATAAAATTTTTAGCTTTTCCCAACGTCGTGCATGTAACTGTTCCATGAATTTACTAAGCTTCACAAAGCTTTTACCTCGACAAAACTTCATCTCAGAATGACTTTGAGTATTCAATAGTGTTCTAACGCATTCTAAGAGCCAAGCTTCTGAATGATAGACAGAAAGAGGCATGAGCCACATTTTGACCAAGCCGAATCACCGGTAGGTTAGGACCAACTCAGCCGGCTTGAAGCGACTGGCCGAAATAAGCTTTTTCAGAAATTTCATTTGATTTATTTTAATTTGCTGATTTTCCTTTAATATTGATTACTTCTCGATTGGAGAATTCGATGATACTTCAATCAAATTTAAATAGATTTTCGATTTTGGGGGTGAAATTGGCCATACTGACCTAGTATCAGCTGTTTTAGTCAAAAAGAAAGTGTTGTATTTGTTGTACTGTACAACACTTTGGCGCTGGGTCAGGTGCCCCTTTTTCCCACATCGAAGTGACAACACCATTCCATTTTGACTATCAAACAGGATTTTGATAGGGGAGCAGTGAAGTTTTGAAAACCGAAATAAATCGACCCATTATCATGTTATTCACAGGCTTACCGTACGTACACATATTAATCATATTGCTTACCCTGTTTAACCATGTTAATCAGTGGTTTTCCCGTCAAGTTATTCACGTAGCTGTTGTACATAGTACACTGTACATTTTAGGTAGTTTCGTTAGCTGTAGCTCGAACGAAAAGTAAAAGTGCCTAAAACTTACCGTTCACAACAAATGCGTACAAAGCCATGGTCCGTTCTCCGTTAGTTAATAACTTTTAAAAGATGAAAATTTTTTCGTGACGAAGAGAAACCGCTTTTCATAGAATATCTTAGACTCGTCCTTTTCATGCGTCTTAAAAATAATTACACCAGCCGCCGTTTTAAGCCGTCAGAGCCGCAGCCGACTACTGCCGTTTGTCGGCTAGCCGCCGCCGACACATTCAATAGGCTCCCATGTCTGGATAGAAAAATGAATTTGAATTTCAACAATGAAAAACATTAATGAAATGAAGAATTTCGTGTCAAGCAGCCTCGATCAAATAAATGAACTGATTCGGTAGTCATATCAGGTGATATGCTTGCCGCCCGTTAAGTACTAAGCACAATTACTTATGTGAAGATAAGCGAGAATTTACTTGTTCGTTTACGCAGAAATTAAAGTACTCGAAGTTGATTTTTATGAGTTGAGATAAATTTTGCTACTGGGAAAGACTTCTTTGAATAAAACTCGACGAAGATATGTTTATTCGCTATCCCATCTGGAAAGCGGTCATTACATGTACATGTGCCCCACTGTACTGTACATGTAACAAGAACTGTACGCATGGGACAGCGAATAAGATCTTCGGATTTGGATTCTGGAAAAAATTCGATAAAAATTATGGGACTCGCAAACTTACTTGTTTAAGCAACTCGCTCTGGAAACTGTTACTTTAATTCGGTGCAAATAATTAGTGGCATGCCGTAGAACCGTTTTTTGTTCATAATTTTACGCCGATTAAAAATAAATTGTCCAAACTCCGATTCCCTCTTGCGTCAATCGAATGATCTACGTGACTTCGGTGTGCGGTCAATACGTCTAGCATTAAATTTGTATTTTTCTCTAACAGATACTCCCAAATCATGAAAGTACTTCATTGCCTTATCGCAACGTGCTTCATAGGAGCCACATTGTCGACACCCATCGATGATATCGAGCCCAAACAATCGACCGTCAACTATCGACTGCCCGTAAC
>JANTFA010141507.1:0-12167 GCA_026413405.1 Phytosciara flavipes
CCGTATTTAAGAATTCTGCCAAAATCAACTGGACGCCAAATAGTCACATGTGCTGCGGATATTCCGTACATGTCACAAATGTGAGTGAAACCGAGAACCTGATTTTCTGAATCTTCTAGCAACGTTTCCAACGCTATAAAATGAGCCTTAGCTTGAGAGTAGCTGTTCCAAATGTGTGGATTAAAGTTTTCTGAAAGATTCATCAATTGAGAAATTCACCTTCATAATTATGGTGTCGAGCCGTCTATCTAATTACTTACCAGCTCTGGCTAAAATAACTCTCCGTCCGTGTTGGTCCCTTATTGGCGAAACGTACTACCGAATACAAAAAACAAAATTTTAGGGCTGGATATCGGAATTTGTTCGTTTCAATCTCAAAAACTTCAGCAAACTAAATGTCGAAACTTACCAGGTAACCGTTAGTGAAAATTTCCTTCATCGGCGAACTTAAAAAGTCCAAATTGTTAGTCATATTCGGGAAAATCGTCTTCAAATTCAAATATTTCAACAGCAACTGTTGTGTCATCGGGATGCTGAATTTTTTAGCACGCAAAAATCGCAACAAAAATGCATCGTCCATTCGAACGTCTTGGACATCTTCATTCTTTGACAGCCAGTCTCTCATCTGCGCGAGGCACTGGTCACGTGTAAATTTATCTTCACGCAATTCCTTTCTGGCTACTTTTTCAACCATTTCACTCAGGTCCATTTTGCTGTCGTCACGGTTAGATTTTGAGATTTTGTGCCATGTGTTGGTCATAATCACACGGGTCGTCGTCATTTTGCTAAGCTGTAAAATATCAAAGAAATTTCGTTAAAAACAAGATTGTACCGAAAGGCAAATTAGTTGGAGCTAGGCTCGGTCGAAGCACCATTCAAAGAATGTAAGCAATGAGAAAGAGGAATTTTTTTCAGGTGTCCTTCCGTTTTCATGCTATCTTGATATATGTTGAGATGGGTTTCAAGGTCGAAAATAGGCTCTTTCCAAACCTTGGCCCAAACATTCTTTCTGTTATTTTTCAACAATGGTAGAGGACATGTAAGATCTCTGTGCTTGTCCTAATTCTCCTGGAAAGCACCAATGATCCCCCTCAAATTCATTTCCACCGTTTATCTGTCTCTACCTCTCTCTTGCTTTTGGGACGAGGGAATATTCCCGTCTACTTGCTCCCCCTTGTTCCTTATCTTATGTACGAACTATATTGGGACCGGAAGGGTGAAGTGAGACTGAGTTTAAATAAATTTTTCCTGAGGTTTTCCAATAACATAATATGTAGTGATCCATGATCTTGTCCCGTGACTAACAAACTTTGAACCAAAATATCACGAAATACATTGAGGATACGGTTCCATGAAGAAAAATCTCTCCGATTCCGAGCTATTTCAACACCCAATTTCGATAGTCGCGCGAGAGGTCATAGGTTTTGGGGAACGTGTTGGCTCAGTGGTAACGTACCTACTAGCCTTCCACCAAGAAAACACGGGTTCAATCCCGGTGAGGGACAAATTCTGTAAAGGATTTTTCTTTAATGTTCTCATAAAAGTAACGATCCTAGGCGTACCCAAGCTTCATATCTGGGTTGTTGAGGTGTTTGGTGCCCTCAACGAATCATAATCAGAATAACGATAGGTATGACGTCACCCATACACGATGAATTCTGTATACAGAATATCTGAACTTATTATCAGCTGAGATATGAATTGGCGCCATATAAGTCTCTCTCATAAAACGAACTCTCTCTCCTAACGAACCAACTCTTCCTAACTCTTTTCAAAAATTCGTGTTCTGTGCTCGTTTGTAAATGTCATTCAGTCAGAGGGCGAAAGCCTGTTGACAGTGTTGTGTTATTTTTTTAGAATTAGCCATTTGATTATTGATTATGGGTACATTTCGTGTTACTATTTTGATTTGACCTACAATCTACATACATCAACAACCAGAAAAAAAGAGAAAAATTTTCAAAATTCCTCTTATTTCATGTTCGATATTTAAATACCTTTCCAGACAATATTCACATGAAAACGAAAGTGTAACCATGTGAACAAACTTATTGAATTACCGTTTCATGTATTTGACCTAAACAACTCAAATTATTCTCGCCTCAAGTATAAATATTGGTTAATGTCCATAAAAAGCATATTCTTGAAAACTGGAAACGATTACATTTCTGCTAGAGTCGCACAAAACCACTTTTCAACTAATCCAATGTGATGCAATTCCATATACCTTTCGCATACATTTTCTGAAACATTTCATTCACAATCGGTGTTTGATTGCAACCACACAATATTCTAAATAAATTTTTTTATTTTTTTTAAATAACCGTTAACCATGCGCATGCTCATAAGATATGGAGAAACCAGTTTACGCAAAGTGCAACTTGGTCAATCAAAAAAAAATTTATTGCTCGTTGGTTTTTAATTCCGACTTGTAAAACAAGAAATTTGTAAAATCAAAAATCGCAGTATCGCCGGGAGTATCGCAAAACATTAGCGGTCAACTACATAAATAGCATTTGTAATGAAAATTGCAACATTTTTCATCTCGTGTGTAATTATTGCAACTTGCACTTTTTCTCAAATCCGTTTCATTTTCAATAGAGTTCGTGCTTCAGATCTCTTCAGCGAAGTAAAGCTGAAGACATACGAGCAATTTTGCGTTGATAAGATTGGCAATTAATCTGCGTTGTTCACCCTGTGGTGAATATTCCATTACAATTGACGCCGTAAATCCGCTCGAAATTTGAAAAGAAACGCACGACTGTGTTCATTCACTGATTCACTCCTTAGTTTCGAGCGTGCGGAATTCGTGAATGGTTCCTAATACAAATCAAGTTTACAGTAAGGAAGATACTTTCATATAAACTCGACTGCAAAACGAATTTATTGATCTGAAAATTCGACGTCTTTATGAAGAAACGGTGAGATCCTGAAGTAGCCGACTTCTTCAGGAAACTGTTTCTTCTTGCCGTTACTCGATTTTTTAACATTAAAAGGAATTTGTCTTTTACGAAATTGGCGACTTCCTTAAGAAGCGATGAGTCGCTGAAGAAACGTTGACATCTTTGGGAACTCACTTTTTTATTATTTATCGTATGACAATTACACGTCTTTTAAGATAAAAAGAAATATCTTCTAAAGTTCACAATCCACGACTTAGTCGAATTTTCAATCATCACACGTCAATGTCTAAGCGGCAAAGCCAGACCTCACTGTTTCTTCAGGAAGTCGTCATGTAGTCAAATTGTCACACAATAAAGGATTTAGTCGCTGATTTTCTTAATTGATAGCTAAAGTTAGAACAACACGGCAAACACGTCAAACACGGCAAGCACATCAACTGAATTTTCATCGAATCTATTACTTCTTTTGATCATTTTCAAAGTTTTAATTTCAAATCTTTTACTTCAATTGTCTAAGCATACGATTTGCTATAAATTAAAAACCAACTATCCGGAGATATTTATTTGCTTTTTGTTGGTCTCATCAATAACAGATGAGCAGCCGTCTGTAACAGTTATTCTGATATTCGTCGCAAATAATGGTTTCCAATAACTGTTCATCGAGAGTTGAACTAAATTATTATTCAAGTAAACGTCAGTCCCTAATTTGTGACCAATAACGTTGTTGACCAATAATAATCTTGTTTCCACTGGCCAAGATTATCCCAATGAACAGTGACAAGAACGTCCGAATAAAGATTTGGAATTTCCTCTGTCTGTAAACCCTGTGAGCTCAAAATTAAAATCGCTAGCTAAATCTAAAATCACCCAAAATTTCTTATCATTTAAGCCATCCGTTTATGTTCAAAATAATTGTTCTCTTCATCGTTATTTATTTATGGGTTGTCCCATTTACTACAATACAAAAGTAGAATATTCTCCAGATATCCGGATGGGACGACGTATATATCCTACAATTTTCACATATTTCTTCTTCTCCAAAATAGTCTAATATTATCCGGTAAATCCTTTCGAATGGGTCGTAAAAAGTTTCTCCTATGAATGAGTATGTCGTAAATCAATTCAATAAAAATCATAAATTCTTTACTGCATATAAACAGGCAAATGCTCAACATACACCACACGGTAACAACAACATCCGGTGAATTGAAACGAATTCGATTTTTACACGTATGCTTTAGCGATACAAATGATATTTTAGCTGCTGTGGATTCAAGGTATGTAACTGAGAGATTGTATTACAGTGATGGGAAACACACATAATCCGAGAGAAAGTTTCGCTGATTAACACGTTCATTATAGTCCGGGGTATTTCTTGTCTGTATCAGTCGGTCTGAGGTTATATCATTTGGCTTCCGTTAGATCAGATATCCGAATCACATTATGTGATGAACATTTTATAATCGAACTTGATTTCGAAAGAATTTGGCTGACTAAGGCCACAGTCATTTTTGATTCAGTTAGTTATCCGCACGCATCAGAAGATTAAAACTTAAGAGTTTGCCCATGCTTTCGCTATTAACGTTTCTCAACCAGTGGAGATGGAATCTTTACGGAGCTCTCCATGCTCTGTTCATATTCTCATAATTCCGGTTGTCCATCATACTAAGTGAGAATTTTCTTGTACCAGGTTTCCTCAACATTTTCAATAGAATTCTGGGGCTCTAACCTGTGGCCACCACTATTTTAATCGATGAACTGTTTCTACCGTTTCTACAGATGTCAAACCATGTCAAGAAAACATAACGGTTCCAACAAATAGGATAAAATCTGCGCCTTTTTCCGAGACGCAGAGAGAAGAGTTTTCAAAAAATTCTATAAAGTGTGTGACGTCGTCATTCGTGTACGACCACAGTTTTTGTGTTACAGCGAACCGAACGTGAGAATACCCAGTAATATCCGTTTCAAGAGGTATTTAAGTATTCATCCCAAAATAGGTTCCAACTTTTTACGTGCGAAAGTTTGCAATTAGTTGGCTGTGTCGGTGCATGCCTTCAAAATATGGGTCATTCCATGACCAGAGTCTTGTGGTCTTGAAATGCCTAGAATCGGTAGGACGTTTCTTAGACTGCTCTATGAAACGTCCTACCATGGAACCTTATGTTGTAGTGAACCGCTTTCTATGAGAAAAGATCATTTGATTTCAAGATGTTCTGACTTAAAGCTTTGTTAGTCACGGGAGAAGGTCATGGATTACTAAATTCATGCACAAGGAGCAAGGAGTTACAGCAAGCAAATGACTATGAACTTTGAATATGTGTGTAAGAGCATTCTCCGCTCTTACTTTCGGGCAACTGTAGCAAAAGTATTCAATTCGAAATGAGAAAGATTTAAATTTGAACCACTTGTAACACCTTGCTAACTGAAAATTAAATTGAGTGTTCGTTCAATAACTATTCGGTTACCTTTTCCATATTACAACATAGACTACACACAAAATTGGCAAGGGAATACCGAAAATTATGTACACCATCTGAGATACATTTCAATAAAAAAGGGGAGAAACTGAAACGGAAAAACCAGAAAAATTTCCCAACACGAAAAACCTGGACTATAAAATGCAAATTTTATGCTTCGAAATTTCAAAATTTTTTTTTCTCTTCCTTTTGTTTCCTGTAACAGAGGTAATTGCAATGTTTTTGATTTGAAGAACGGCGATACGTGGGCTTGGCGAGAAAAATTACCGTTATGCTGCGTACTCAAATACGTACCGAAGTCAACATTAAAAGTTATAGCTGGAACGAAGAGCGGAAGCCTAATGATGTTAGACATGGGTATGAATATTTTCTTCTATTTTGTCACGGTATTTTGTATATTAGATGGAAATGGGTGATTTGGTTTTACTTTGCGGAATTGTATCACACTGATTAAACGATTGTACGACTTTGCGAAATCCATTTCCCTATTTAGTTTGCGAACACTGATGGGATGTGCTTAAAGTCTACGACATATTAAGCTTTTCGTTTGACGTCATAAGTGTTATGACGACACTTTTTGATCTGACAGCCGTTGCATTGAAGTTCTGTATTCAAAGTAAGTGGGGTGAATTCGTGTTGACGCGTCGCGACGTGATACAGGGTTTTTTTACTGGCAAAAAGAGTAGGGTAACTACATCAGTCCTCGGGTATGTATGAGGAGTTTTCTAAATTTTATGGAATAGTTCTGCCGCTCTGGTGGTGTAGAGAGCTAACGTGAGCCTATTTTAGACAAACTTGTTGACTAAATTTTGCTAAATTTCTTTAAATTTGTCTAAATTCTATGTTCAAATTTAGAGAAATTTAAAGAAGTTTAGCGAAATTTAGACAAAAAATTTGTCTAAAATATGCTCTGCAAACCTACGATCTGGGGTTCGAATCCGCCGTCAGACAAATGGGCATAAAGTAATTTTTCATTTAAGTTTCAATTCAGTTTTCGAATCGCTTCATCTCAACAAACATTGGGGAAATAGTTAAAGTGGCGTCAAAATGTTTGGGAGACATCAGGCGGAAAATCAGCACTGATAAACTGATAACCACTGATAAAAAGATTGTATGGGGGCGAGACGTCGAATGAAAGAACGATAGGCGTACGACGACTCATACATGTCCGAGGACTGGTGAAAAATGAAGAAGAGAAAATAATCCCAAAAAGTTGGCCCTCGTCTTCTCAAAATCATTGCATCTTTCAATTTTCCATATCCTTTGATAGAGCAGTCCTGCCTTTTGTGTTGGGTGTAAGGCAGTTGTTATGTTGAGTGCGATTCGCATCGCATAAGGTTTGTGTGAAAGCTCAACTTGACAAAAACAAAATAAATTTTGCCAAGTTGAGCTTTCACATAAACCTGACGCGATACGCATCGCTCTCAATATAATTATTGCTTAAGCAAGACAGAACTATGTGACACGTGTATCTCAAAACGAATATCTATACGTTTTAGGAACAGTTTGATTTGCAATCAAACCGACGATAACCGCACTTCTTTGGACTAAATTACATTTGACGACCTCTGGGATGTCCATCAGCTTCAATTCTCTCTATCTAGTTGACCCGTTTGGTCCCACTTAGACTAATTTATTCCGATTTATTCGGTCCAAGAAGTGCGTCATCCCTCGAAAAAAACTGCCCACAGGTTTTCGAACCCTTAACACCTACATCAACAGCATCCTTAATCCTTTCAAAAACGAAATACTTTTGAAATATTTTGTTTTGTCAGATTCGAGGTCTATTGCCTCATTATGTTTGAACATACATTTTGCTATATAATGGGATGCTACGCTTAATACATGATCATCGTTGTTGATAACAGATGACTACCCCGTTTCTGAAAGGTTAAAAAATCGTTCCCGTTCTGTTTCAATAAATTTTCAAACATTTCCATAGATTCAATGACTGAATTCGCTTGCATATGTTCGCAAATTTTTGTTGTCGCCAACGAAAAAAATGTTCCCTCCCAGCATCCAATTGATACAATTCTATAATCAACAATGTGTGTTGCCTGACTAATCCACCCGAGATACTATAGACAACCATCATTAGCCATCACATTTGTGCTTTTTGTGGGGATATGTTTTCTGTTACTCATTTTAACATAAACGACATGGTTACAATGTTGTCCTTCGAATATATATTTCGAAACAAATCACTCACACCCCCCACCCACTACATCTAACCAAATCACATAAATCAGAAAAATCTATAACCAAATCAATGACTAAAAAAAACATTTTCATTTCATGCTCTCCGTTGCGTCCATACAACATGGTGGTACATTATTATACACACAGCCACTGGTGATTTATTGCATACAACCCATCCATTTGTATCCAAAATAAACAATGTTTCGTTTCCGTCAACCAGTGCTGACATATTTTTAGTCACAACTAATACGGACGCTATCATATTCCATTCGCATAATTTCGCGCAAAAACAACGTCTCGAGTATCCAGCAGCAGCATTTACAATCAAACAAATGAAATTTCTGAACCATTCCGATCACATCTATGGCATATTTAGCAATGATGCTATACACATCTGGACACATGAAAATTTCCAATTGACGGAACGTATCCATCCCATCGAGGTGAGAGCAAATTTTCTCGAAAATTCCCAACCACAACGAATCGATTTGAATGCAAACACAACACACGACAGTGCTGTTCTGGTGCAGAACTATACGAAAAATTACACCAACGGACTCATTGTTGATGTTTCATTTTCCGATAGACACATGTGTGTCGCAACTGTGGATGATTATTTGATGGTGTTCGACACAGCTACTTGGAACCTGATGAAATTGATTCAGTCACCCGGCATGGCCATTATTCGTACACAATTCTTTTGCCGGTCTGATGTGCCGGATAAAATGTTAATTGCTGTGGTAACATTGGCTGCCGATACAATCGTTTTGGATTTGGACAATGCGAGTGAAAAATTGTGTGTACAAGCGAGCCATTCGTTCAAATTGGCATTCAGCGAAAATTCTGCACTGATGGCAATTTTGCTGCGATCCGGAGAGATTAAAGTGTTCGATGTTGAAGTTTTGATGGAGAAATTACGGACATTGCAAGTGGGAGCTGGTAGTGATGATAATGACGGCCAGCAACAGTGGAATTGGATTAATGAGAAGGTATGACATGATGGAACCAACACTATCTCGGTATTTGAATAGAAATTTGTCTTTTCCAGATTCAAAAATCGATGCCCAAACCACGATTGCAACAAATCCTCAAAGAATACTTGGAGTATCCATCAAAGTATCGTCAAGTAATTTGGAAATCTTGTCTCGAACTTCCGGACAATCGAAGCCCGTTTACCGAACTGTTGAAGAAAGGCTACCATCCATGTGTGAACAACTACGACGAACTGTATCCGCTGAAAGATGTGTCGGCCCATCGGAACCTCAAACGTATCGTTTCTGCGTTGGCCTATTGGAGCAAAGTGTTCTGTCAATGCGACTTCATACCGAAATTTGTCTTTCCCTTCGTCAAAGAATTCGGCACAAATTTGATTCTTTGCTTTGAAACAATCGCAACCATTCTACTGAATCATGGTCAATTACTGTTCGAATTTGCACCGCTTGAACCGGTCAATTATCTGGGCATTGTCGAGAACATTTTATCGCATTACGAGCCACGATTGCTGGCATTTTATGTCCGGAACAATGTCACTTCGAAAACGTTTGCTTGGTCACTTTTGCAAACCGCGTTCACCGAAGTTTTGGACGAGGATCAGTGGCGTCAGTTATGGGATCACATAGTTTCGAATGCTGTTGAATTTTTAGCATTTTCTGTGGTGGCCTATAACATTGTCCTGAGGGATCCGATTATGAGACTCGATTCAAAGGTGGCAATTGAACGATTTTTCGAAGAACAGAATACGATCGAAATGAAACGTTTCATTCGGAAGACCTACGACATCATGGACAAATGCCCGGATAACTTGAGACCGAATAAATACTTGAAAAAATTCACTCCACTCAGCTCTGGCTTCTATGAAAAGTTCACCAATTTCCCACGAGCACTCATCGCAGTCAAAGACAGGGAGGTCGACAAACTGATGGCTGAAAATCGGATCTTGAATGACAAACTCTATGACCTGGAAAAACGACAGCTGGCATGGGCGAATCGCTTAGAGTGTACGCTGAAGGCTGAAGAACATACGAAACGTTTGATGGCAGTGGAAAAGGCATACGAAGACAAAATCATTAGAGAACAGGACCGGGTAGCAATGCAACGCAAACACTTGCTGTTATATCAAAAACAACTGCGAGATAGCGAACAGAATATGCTGGAAGAGACCCGCAGTTCGGTGCTGCGGCGAAAGCTAATGGAAAAGGAAAACGATGTGGAATTGTTGTCGAGGCGTTTCGATCGGATTGTGAGTGTGTGCATTATTTGTGATGTTCACCGATGCATAACGAAAAAAAAATCTTTTTTTTAAATCAAACAGAGGATGAAAGACGAAGGAAATTTACTGTTTGCCGAAGAAGACCTGAAAGAGAGGGAAATGGAATTGCTTGTTAGGAAATACAGTTCGGATATGCAGAGTGACGATTCAGACAAGCCACTTCCGTTGCGATATGGTGAAGCAATTAAAGCATTGGAAACTGAGATGGGTCAGCTGGATGCTGAAATGATTAAAGTGAGTGACCGGTGACATGCGATTTCTAAAAATTTTCCAGAGTTTTGATCTTTCGAGCTTGTGGTTTGACTTTTTATTCTCATCGAAATTTTATTTCCGAACTTAATTTCCACTACCAATGAGTCTGATTCAATGAATTGATAAAATGACTCTGTGGTATCCTTACAATCGCACATATTTCCATGTTCCTTTCCGAATACACACACGAGAATGTTTGATTCTGGTTGCCATTGTCTTGTCTCGTTGCAGGCAAAACTTTAGTTTCTTATTCGACAACGCAGTCATTACGGAAATATTGCTTCGGGCTGTAATTGTTTCATATGTCGAGTATAGTTCTCAGACCCGTACGAAGCACTACTCGTACAGACTTATCGACCGAGTATTTTCTCATCAATGAGAAATCCGCAATAATCTGGGTCGACTTGATGAGTTCAGTCAGGTTAAGCTGTGACTTAATTTTGACCCCAACCTGTTTTAGTAAATCGGGTCCGAAGACGCAACCTGTATAACCTTGAATGCTCAATCAGTTGGAGTGGCGATGGTGAATTTGACATGTGTTTTAAAAGCTTCGAAGAGGCCAGGATTGATCTGACTTGAACTGAAAGCCATTGATCCGGTTCAGGTTCGGCCTTATTGAAACAAAGCCCCAAATTTAGGACAGGTTCAAGTCAGCTCAGGTTAACCTAACAGGTTTGTCTTGAAATGCCAGTTAAATCTGGACAATTAACGGCAACCAAGAATGATTGTATTTTGCTTGATCGTGTAATGTAAATTGAGTAATTCCACACAACAAAGTAAATCTGGGCCTGACCTGTACTCAAAGATTTTCTACTCCACGATAATCTCTTCAAACGGTCCTACTACTCAAACGATGATTCGGAAAGTGGTACCTCTCTAACACACAATAAGTCGACGATTTCATCGACACCCTCCGTTCCTAAATTCCTGATGGATTGACTAACGGCTATTCATTCGCCATTTGTTCGAAGAATTTCACTCTTCATTATAGTTAGCCCATCGAGTTCAGTTATATTGGTAAATGAGAGAAATGAATCCTATTTGACTAAATAAACCATCGTCAGGGTCTCCCCGAATAGTCATTCGCATTGTGCATATAAATCCATTGTGCAAGTGGAATCGAAAATTGTATTGTTCGTATAACCAACTTAGAAAGAAATCAGAGAACTTATAAAAGGAAATTTCATTCTTTTCATGCAGATTAAGAATCAAAATAGAAAGGCTTTCAATGGCAAACGAAACAACCACGTTATTGCTACAACAGAAATCGAAAGAGCCCTCGAGAAAATACAAATTGAATTTCAGAAAATAAAGCATTCACAATAAAAAAAAGGATAACGACACAACCAACATCCACCAGCAACAATTGTCTAGGTCGAAATAATAAACATGAGAAATTACAGGTAAAAATTTTGTTGTTGTTGCTGTTTCTTTTTTTCGTATTTTTATACAGGGGAAAATACGCTTGATAGTACTCGAAAAGAAAATTGAATTTATTTTCCGGGCATATTGTTTGTACAATGCTGTAGCTGTTATGTCAGGCTTTCCATGGGTTTGATTTTTCATGCGAAATTCATCAGAAAAAAAATATTCGATCAAAATTGCCACTCAACGTCGCTTATGCAAAATTCGGGTTAAGTTTCTCTG
The DNA here is from genome assembly GCA_026413405.1 of Phytosciara flavipes. Classification (NCBI taxonomy): domain Eukaryota; kingdom Metazoa; phylum Arthropoda; class Insecta; order Diptera; family Sciaridae; genus Phytosciara; species Phytosciara flavipes. The sequence goes on from JANTFA010141507.1 coordinate 11,748, forward strand.
TAGTCTAAAACTTTTCTCTGGTTAGTTTTGCCATCATTCGGATTCGCTCGGCGCTACAGTAGTTTGAAAGTTTTTTTTTTTTGAAATCTAAGCGAGAACGATTCCAATTCAAAACGGAAATATTCAAGGTTCGGATCCACTACAGAATTGAAGACGAAAAAGATTCTTTGGTTAAATTGATTTACGAAGACTTGTTTTTGAATGGTTTCGGAACAGGTCAGGAAAAAACCACCTACGGAAAGATGACTCTACAATTTCCATACATTTTGAGCGAAAAATTAGTTTTCAGTTTCCATACATTTTGAGTGAGAAATGAGTCTCCAATTTCTATACATTTTGAGTGAAAAATGAGTCTCCAATTTCCATACATTTTGTGCAAAAAATGAGTCTCCAATTTCCATACATTTTGTGCAAAAAATG
>JANTFA010141518.1:0-12166 GCA_026413405.1 Phytosciara flavipes
ACAAAAAATACTTTCACAAACGAATCAACAGCCACACATTCAACGATCAAATCAACGAAACTGTTCTCAATCGAACGGCGCATTTGCATTCGAACAGTTCCGAACCGGATGCTGTTGCCCCATCGGCAGCTAATCAAACGAATAAACAGCACACCAATGTGGAAAAGTATTTGAGAAAGTACAAGAATCACATAAAGAGCAAGCACAAAAGTGCATTCAACGAAAACCAGACGCCGGTCAAAGTCAGTCAATTGATCTTGAATGATTCCAACATTGTGATGGACTGCAAACACTTAATGGTGTACTCGTTCCTGTTTGCTGGCGTTTATGTGGTGTTTGGCGTGTGTTTGATTCGGTTTTTGTTTTTGACTGAATCTGCCGTTTTTACGGTTGCTGTTGTGTCTTCGTCGTTGCCGGTCAGTGGAATATTTTGGTCGCTATTCGAACTGACGACGAGCGATTTTGTTGGTAAGTACTTATTTGCTTGCAAGGTAATCAAAAACCTTGACCTTTATTTCATCAGTTCTTTTTAGAGGACATTCATAAATCACGCCAATTGTTTCTTTGGATTTGCAAACCCTTTTCCACCAAAGAATAACAGAAATGTCTGCTCTGCATCTGCACATACATTGAGCGTTCAGATTTCTACTGCTGACGTGATTTACGGATGTCTCCTTGTGTTAGGTCTTATGAAAGCTTTTTTACAAACCTCAATCTCAATCAAGTTTTTCATCGCAAGTTTACAGTACAGTCGTTAGCGACGTTAAATACAATTTTATTGCCTACCTCATACGAAAATTGACCATTACATAGCAATTTGCCCTCTGCGAAAATGATTCATTACATGATGCTTACTTTTGGTTCATTTTGCTATAAATTCGAATATCTTAGTCAGCTTACCAGAGTCAGCTGTACTTTAAATGTACCCGTAGAGCGTCGAAGAACTTTGAAAGAAAAAAATGGTTTTGGCTTCTTGGGCCGAGTACCTTTCAGGCACACTTCAAAAAGTCCAATGGAAAGTGCTTTCGAGCTCGGTAGGCTGTTTTTCAAAACAATTCCTTTGATTGTTTTCCGACAAAAACAGCTCCTAAAAGTTACTCAAAAACACAACATGAGTGAGTTGACTTTTATAACAAAATTGTTCCTTCATGCAATGAACTACTTTCGCAGCATTCAATGTAACCCAATTATAGTGAAGTGAGTGTGTTCATATTAGGGGTCGTTACAAAAATGACGTCACGCTTTTTCAGTGCTGTCATCAGATTAAAGTCACTAATAGCTCGACAAGGGTTCACTTTTTTTTAGTCAGTAGTGTGTCCTACGCCCTATTTGGGGGTAAGGATATTACTCAAAAAAGTGCATATTTGCCGAGTTATTAGTAATATCAATCTAATGTATGTACGATCCCTTAAGCAACACACTCCCGAAACATCAAGAAAAAATGAACACCTGTCACAAACGGTGACTTTTAACTGGTCTACTACTTCCTTTGATTCAAAATGTTGATTTCACATCTTTTACTTCAATTGTTTAAGCATGAACTTCACAGATCGAAATCATCTGAGATTTTCATTAATTTTTCGTCGACGTCTTTATCGATAACAGATGCATAGCCGTCCTTAACAGGTTAATCAGGCTGATCTCCAGCTAAAGAAATGCTATCATAGATTGCAGCACTCAGATTATTTCATTGATAGCAGTTCTAAGTTCTCAGGGAGTTGATATGTGGCTGTGCATTTTTCATAGTATTTAAAAGAATCCCAGTCGCTATAGCTTCTCTGTAAATGTCTGTAAAGTGTGATGGAGTATACCAGCATTGAGCCTATTGAAGATTTGATTGAACCTGTCTGAAAATTTATAATAAATCGACGATAAATGACAACGATGAAATTGCATTTTCAATTCTATTGTTTCCCTGTACATTTGCCCATCGGAAAATCGGTGAACAATGCAACGATGAAAATTCCCTCCGCACACCCATTTTCTATTATTATAGAGGCTGGAACGAATCATATAATTTCACTGTGAAAACACAAAACACCATACTTTGTCAATAAAACAAAAACTATTTTTCCTGTCATTTCCAGCAACGATAATTTGGTCGCCAGAGATAACCGGTGAGTTGATATGCTCCTTGCTCGGCACGCCTATTGTTATACTGGGATTGGTCCTATTCAGTTCGGCTCACTTTAGTGACACAGCTGGATCGAAACGAGTTTATTCGTCATTAGTGTCGACGGATTAAAAGGATAAATTGAATAGAATGGAAAAGAGAAAAAGGAAAATGTTTCCTTCTTTTTTTAGGTGCACACGTTTTTGTTTGAGGAAAATGTAGAAGAAAAAAATAATTTTTTTTTTCGGTTTTATGATGAATATAGTACGTAACGTTGTGGAAATGGTTTAATATGTGAGTGGGCTTTGATATGAGCAAAGAGAAAGTGGAAAAAGTTTCGTTGTTGGTTCTTTTTTTTTCGTCGTCTTCTTTATTCTGTTAAAACGTATAAGCACATAATGCCATTATTATGTTTACGAGATTGAGGCGTACACACGTGAATGTATTTAAACGAATTATGTATTGTGAAATGAAATAATCGTAACGTTATGCCGTGCTGGTTACATGAATTTACGAGCTGAAAAAAGAAATTCCTCTGGATCCCTGTGTATCCCCATCAGTTTTTTGAGGTAGGTAACAAAAAAAATATATTTTTTTTAGGATATTTCATTATGTCTGGGCTTTGGGATTACACAACTTACCACTATAGATGTATATCCACACACACACACCACACACATTGTTTGTGTTCATTTCGTTTTGAAGTGACTGTTTACAATGCTTTGATAAAAGGTATACTCCGGCGGTATAGAAGGGCACACGTATTGTTCACCACTATTATGTAATACCGTCATCCGGATACAATTGTGGAAAATGTTTCCATTGTCTGCATGAAAACGTTAAAATTTTGCTTTAATTTGATTTTCAATATTCATCACCATCAATTTTTCTGTTGATTTATTACTCGAAATATACAAAATTTATAATGAACTGGAATGCAATTACTTTATGTCAGCGAACACCACATGTGTTTGCTGCACATTTCAATGCTGTAACTTTGTAACGAGAGCTCATTATTGAAGTTATTTTTCACATTGTGAAAGCTATGATAAAATGATATTGAAATAAGTTTTTAATTGATAATTAGTATCATTATAACGCCTGGTCGAGTAAGTTAGTCATTACTGCACGCTTCTTTTACGAGGGCTGCTATTTTTATTTCGATAATGGGACAACCCTGCATTGATACGTTCCACCACTGAGGCGTGAAGTTTGGTGCATTTAACTGTCAGAACTCTTCGACAAATATGCGCATCATGCGAGATCGTCATGTGACGTATTGGAGAGTTTGCGCAAATGACATATGTCGACTTATAACTTGAAAATTATAAGTCACATCTCCATATGAGAAGTACTGGAGGGCTACCTATAATTTCCAACTTATAAGTCGACATATAATTATATGTCATTTGCGCAAACCATCTATTGTGAGATTGTGGTAACAATGGGCATTAATATGACACACATAAACAAGATTTTGCACGAAAATTTGCTCAACGTGGATCCCACATTTTTTGACAGACGCTCCTGTGGATTGGTACAATGACCAGCAAAGATGAATCGATGGGTCATCCGCCGATCAGAACCATTTTCCCGAAAGAAGCTGTTGATGCCTTCAAAACCCATGTTTTGGAGGTGTTCCAATCGGAGTGGAAGAAATGCAACGGAAAATGTTGGTTCGGTTTCTCTATTATCGAAATATAAATAGCAACCCTCGTACCGAGATATCACGTACGGCCAATTTTTCAATATGACCTTGCACATTCGAATAGGATCTCGTGGTCTTGAACGTCAACACATTGTATCATTGTAAAGAACAGCGTCGAACCACCATCTGAGTGGAGTAAGCGAATTCATTTCTCATTTCCCATTACTTCCATGAACTTCTCTGCATTCGATGAACTTTGTTTGTGAAGAAATTCAAAGAAATGAAGTCAAGTTCTAGTGAGACGCCGTCTTCCGACCGAACTCACACTCCGGGCTGAGCTACCGTGAATATTTTTCACGTGATTTTTCATTTACATTACCAGAATTTTTCTACATAAAAGAAACCATCGTCGACAAAGTCAAAAACGAAGGAAACGAATGATTTGCTAAAGTATGCTCGTAGGATGAAAGCAATGTGGCGCGAAAAGTTCTTTCGATGGACATCCCTAAAGTGAGTGAAAGGGTGAGACCAGAGTACAGTTGGGCCGGCAAAATGCGACAGCGACAGAAGCGATTCGGGCTAACACAAGAAGAGAAGGAGGAAATTGCGAATGCGCCACTAGTCGTAGGCGAAAACAAAGCGAGAAAGAAGAAGAAGAAGAACGGTTGCGTTCTCGTGTCATTACCGCCCTTGACCTAATATCGGATCGAAAAAAAAAATTCCCACGAAAACTAAACTTTTCCGTTTTTTCTCATATACATCAAGTTTTGCAGATTTCTCTTTTTCCTGTATACTCATAATGTTACGAAATGTCTGACCTGACCCCATTTCCAACAACAATGAACAACATTCATCATCCGCTGTATTCTCGTTATATAGAGTGTGCAATATATTAACTCTTTGTCATGCCAAAATACTGAAAAAAGCAGCTCAAACAACTGGTCATTCATAAAATTGAATTTTTTTTAAATATATTTGAAACAAGAAACAATAAAAAACAGAAAATTTATATTTTATACTCAACCACAAAAATTAATTACAAAAAAAAGAGGAAAGAAATATTTAGCTCAAACGATAATGGGAAGGAAGAGGAAATAATTTGTTAACTGACTGGTCAACATGGTAGATTCTATATTATGAAGGGTTGAAGTGCACTCGAGTTGGAATTTATTTCTCTATTTTTAACCCGAGGTTAATAACACGATTTTCATGCATGCTAGAACAAAGGAAGGTTTTTTTTTCAAACATTTAAAATTCTCTCTATTCCAACTTAGCAGTGTGAAGCATTTATAGGTGCCGATGATGGTCACGTTTTTATTACAACAAGTGTTGAAGCACACACGAGTGTTTTACGGAACTCATTTCGAACAAAGCGTTTATGCAAAACGTTCTGTGAAACACCTATGCAACGTAGATTAAAATAGTGACCATGATGCTCATCACATAAAAGAGTAAAATTTTCGGTATCCAAGCCGAAGGCGAGGTGCCGTCTTTGCACTTGTGTAAATAGGCTATTTACATGAGCTCTTCCGTGTTGTGATTTAACGTGAGACAGCCGGTCGTTGAAAACCACAACGAAACCAATCCAATAAATTCCTCAGTTTCCCTTCCAACTCGACTGAGTAGCTTGTAGTAAAGGTAGCCTGTTGCATAGGTTATGTAAATTCAACGCTATTGAATTGGAGATTGGCATTTTGACAAGTGTGACATTTGCAGCTCAAACCGAAGGCGAAGGATGCAGCCACACAAGTCGAGATAACCATCTCCAAGCCTTGGGAACTGGAAATTACCGCAAATTTCATCAAGTAATAAAACATTTCCCGATGGTGCAACGGTAATAGTAGATTACAGTAAGCGCAAAGTTTACGGGTCCGAGCAAAGCGAGGCTCGCAAATTGTATTTACATGGCCTCTTCTGTATACTGCTTTAACATCGTTCGGTCGTTGAAAACACTAAAATATAAATTTTGCACCAATTTTCTCTAAGCATTCAACAACAAAATGAATTAGCACTCTGAAGAATCATTGAATTAATTTCATTCAAATCGGCAATAATAAACGGTCCAAAACAGTGCCAAACAGCCCACTTCACAATTAGGCATTAGTTCAGCAGATTTTTTTGGTGGGCCCAAACAGAGTGTTTTGTTTTGGCAAAATGAATGCGGATGTATGAGTACGAGCTTGCCCGTAATGATTATACGGGCGAGTCCTGTCAATGAGCGGTACGCGTTAAAAGTAATTTACGACCCACTCCCCTTGCACGTCAAATGTATGGAGAAATTTTCTGAAATGAATGAAGCGTCTTGTAAAACCCCCTCATACCTCGGTAAAGCATGCGTAATTTGTGAATGCTTCTTTATGTAGTTATGCCTCTCGCCTCCGGGTCGAGCTTTACACTCAACAAAATAAAAAGTTCCGAACAAGGACGTAGTTAGTGAGCTCACCAGAAGAGGTTGTAATTTTCTACTTGACTAAAAAGTGTTGAGTTGCTTTTTCGTGAAAAAGACTCAGTTTAATTTTGTGGGGGTTGGGGAGGGGGGAATGGAAGTTTTTCCGAGGTAATGTTGACCCCTGCTATGTTTGCTGGCTTCAAGGCAGTTTTCCACTTCTCTTCCCAAGCTTAACAATAATACCTATTGCATTTCTGAGCAGACATTTCAATGCTACAAAACCAAATGAAATACTGAGCAGAGATATGATAGAGATACAAAAGATGTAATGAACATAATAGAATGGAAGCTTAGAAGATTTGTACCAGATTTATGAACTATGAAGTTATGTTGAGTGTGACTGTTGTAATAATCACAATATATTATACAAAAATAATGTTATTAAGAAAGTAAGTGTTAAAAACAAACAAAAGAAAAAAAAACAAACAAACAAACAGAGAAATGAGTATTTTTCATACTATGCCGATTGTGGTGGTTTATCGTTTGTGAAAATGCAGAATAAAGATAGTCTTCTGGGTTGGCGCTGCGATAGACTCGGTTAAGCAAAAGATTTTCTAATTTCATAATTAGTTTAAAATTAGAGAATCAAGTTAGACGCAAGATCCATCCTCCTGTTTGGATCTATTTTTAAAACTTTGAAACTTGAACAACTTCCACAAAATGAAAGTCTGATTAAAAGCGCCAACACATTGAAGCAGATATATTAAACATAAATACAAGAAAAACATTGATGTAATGACCTAATGACCTATTTATTTAATGTTTTAGTGCATTTTTTAATGTTCAAATTTTACATTCAAATTAACATCGACATAAAATGGCGGCATTGAAGTGAATTAAGAAGTGGATAAAGGCCTATAAATATGGCGCTGATGTCGTTTTTAACTAAACATTAGACACACTCATCCTAGAGAAAAATCAAAAAAATTTGTGTTCTAAAATTGGTTTCGATTTTAATCTTTAGCTTAGATAACGTCTAGGGCCCCGCTATTGTGTAATATGCCAAAAATATAAATTTACAGGAAAAATATTTTGAGTGAAATTTTTAGTAAATTTTCAATAAACTCGGTTAACCGAACTCCTAACCATAGAGGCCCTGGATGAAATTACTACATTTTGTGTTGTATAAACAATGTTTATTCTAACAAAAGCATGCATTAGGTTTGTACTAACTGTTCAAGCAAATTCATTATAGTTGTATTAACATGGTATGGAGTTAAATGTTGTCGAATAAATGAAAAATTATAACAAAAAATCATCGACTTTTTTTTGTGTAAAAATGCTGGGACGGAAGAGGTCTGAGAAGTCGCACAAGCAAACTGGATGTTTTCTAAATCTTTGAGAGAATTCGCGAAATCATGGAAGCGAGATTTAAGCCATCACCGATCCTAATGGGCCCAAACGAATCCTCCTTCCATTCGGTGAAACTTGTGAAACCACTTTTTCCTTGAAACACTCTGGTTGGACCACAGGGACGCTGAGGGTGAAAATTACGATTTTCGTAGTTGTCGTGATGAAAAGTTGTATGGATCACAAGGGACGAAGAAAATAAATTCAACCTGTGCGATTGCAGTCGTTGCCTTCGGCGTGGACCACAACTCTCGCACACGGTTGAAATTTTTTCTATTGCCTAAAAACAGCCGTCCCAAACAGGTTCACAAATAACTATTTACCAATAATTTCAACCAGATAAATCCAGTTAAAGTCATATTGTATTCGAATATGAGGCATAACAAGACACACCAACGGTGGCTGTGCGACGCTGTAAGTGAAAAACCACGAAAAAATGACATTTTTTGTAGGGCTCTGGGCGACAAGGGAAACAGATAGCAGAATTCTTGTGGCTGTGTCAAAAATGGAGGGCACCTTACATATCACTTTTCGATTGGACCACGGGAACCACCCGAAAACACGTAGAGTATGTGTTGTGTTGGTTATATATTGAGACTATTTACTCCGCATAGACGTTTAGCACGAAAGTTTATAGCAAACTAAATTAATTCAGAGAACTGCCTGTGCTGTCGACACAAATATTCAGTTCACATAGCCACAAAAACATTCTTTATCCCTTGGCCCTTCCTTTCGTATGTAATACATTCGGAACGCACTGGCATCATGCCAACATTCAAAACTCAATTTATATGAAAAATTCCTGAACTTCCTGAACATGTTGGAAAAGGTGAGTGTGTACATCGTAACCAATACAAGGTACTTAAATGGCATATCTTCCTGGAATGTTTTCAATTAATACAAAAAATTAAAATAATTTGTGCAGTTACGAAATTAGATCATACAAATGTTCAGCATGGCCCTGGAGAGGTGAATATTGTAGGTTGTTGTTCTGTCAGTGGAAAAAGAATGTTTTGTAGGTTCGGGTTGTGGTGATGCACAGAGCACTTCAAGTATGAGTGATGCTCTAAATAGAAACTGGATGTAGTAATACTAAAAAACGACTTCAAGGAATCATTGTGGATTGTAGAGCTTTAGTCTGAAGAGTTAATTGGAAAATTTATTTTTGTTCCTCAAATCACAATCGATTACTTACATAACAAATTAATTATTCAAACTCACGATTCGAGTATGTACAATGCACTATCATGCACTGGCACTGGTTCATTCGTATTGATGCTTGTCGTGCCACTTCTGAGATAGTGGTGCGTTGACAGAGTTAACCAATTCTACTTAAGACGACGACAACAACAACAACAACTACATGGTATCGACTACGCGATACTTTCGAGAACATTACTGTGAGTGAGAATGCCAACATCTATTGATTTTCGACTTTGTGATCAAGTGCTTCTTCTTCTTCACTTTATTTTGTTAATGACAAATATTTACAAGATTATACTGATCCTTTCAGTTACCTACATTAACTTTCAGGGTTAGCGCTTAATTCAATTTACTCTATGTCTCAGGCCTCATATTTGCCAGAATTGAAACCGAATGATTCATCGCCATAATGTACATCCTAATAGGCTCTGCTTACCGTAAGAGAATCTGAACGAGTTCTTAAAAATCTTACCATGATACAACCATAGCATGGTTCCTATAGCATGCACATAAGAAATATTCTAACGCTGATGAAATCATAATGTGCTCTGCGTTTTTCCGTAAATTTAGATGGCTTCCTTGTGTTGTATGAGTCGAAACACACACATTTGTCAAAATAGTGCTCCTGCTAGGAGCCAGTGCCATCATGCAACACAATGATTTACCTCGTCATATACAATTCACAGGTGCTATGCTTCTGTGATTCACAATATTAACTGTAGATTGCTCTGATGGATGCAACAAGGCCGATAGCGGTCAGACGGTCTAGGTGCTGGATTCTGTCCTTACGAGTTACATTTCGTTTCATGACATGTATTATCAATGTACTTACGACAACAAGCTAGACTGAAGTTGTCCGATTTCATACCCTCATTTTCTAATATGTCAGTCTACCTTATCCTAGTAGAACGTTTCAAATAGATAGGAGTCTAGGCAGTGGTGTTAAACTTTAACATGTCAGGTCTCTGGTACTTCAAACTTTATTTAAATTTTTTCCTTTTGTCTCGCTCATCACAAAAACACTAAAAAGTGTACCCAGTAAACAAATGCATCCATATGCCCACATAACAGTATACAAATCGAATAGCTCGACGAGTATTGGTAACGTGAAGGTGGTCGTTGTTGAAAACGTTGCTAGCGCCATCATGCAGATTGATAAGCCGATATTTCGTGTCTGAAAAAAATTTCCAGGTTCTGCCATTTAAAAACTTGAGAGGCAGAAATACACATCGACGGTATAGTGAGTGTTTTAATAGCTAACTAGCCGTGTACACCGTTTGTCAATTGCTATTTCTCGGATTTCAATGAATCAAACTTACATTTCCTGGTAAAATCTCAGCGACATACAGAAAAGGCATGGGTTTGACGCCCGCACAATTAACAAATATGTAAAATGATGCACTAGTAACTGTAACATTAAAAGACAATCTGTTCTGCCTCAGTTAAAAAAGACATTCCAATCAAACCTCGCAACTGGTATCCAGTCAAGGGACGTTAGATCAAATCCTTGCTTCACCAAATAAGAAAACGCCCCAAAGATGAATAGCGAAATCGCTGCACCCAGAGAAGATATTCCCAATAAAATTCTACGCCCAATTCTATCGACCAACATTGAAGAAGCATAAGTCCCGACCACTTGCAAAACGCCCAGAATAATGGCCGACAGATTAGCATCGAAACTAGCTCCTGAATCTATGAAAAGCTGTGCGGCATACGTTGTCATAACAATGATTCCGCTGAATATACTGACTGCAACCAATGCTATCCCAATCATAAGTCCTTTGATGGAGTCTTTTTTGACTGAAATTAAAATTAGCCCCAGCATTCAATACCGCGAAAATTTCGGCAATAAAGGGTTTGTTGCGCTAAGCAGCACTTACAGATTAGTTTGTAACTGCTTCTCCTCCTGTCTTCTTCTTGCTGTCGAACCACCTTCTTGAGTTTGTCCAATTCGTCACTTACATCATATTCTTTGCTATTAGAGTTTCCATTGTTGTAGAATATCAGAGAGCGTTCAGCCTTCTGTAAATCAACCGTTTCATAAATTAACCGCTTCATAAATCAACCGTTTCATCAACGTCTATAAAACGCAGTGAAATGAAAGGTTTGCTACCATTTGAATGTACTTTCCTGAAACTGGTTCTTCCCAATCAACTTATGCGGCGTTTCCGGTGTGAAAAACATTAAGACAAAAAATAAAACCGGAAATCCTATGAAACAATACGGAACCAATCTGTATGGAACGAATGCCCCGCAAATATATGACATCAAAATTCCAACAGTAACGATCAACGGTCCCATTAAACCGAGGAATCCTCGGATCCTGTAAACATTCAGCTCACATGTTTCACTTTGTATACTAATCTTTTCGCATCTGTTTACTCACTGCTTGTTTGCAATTTCAGCCACAAATAAAGGAACACACACAAAAAGTCCACTAGTAAATCCACCGATAAAACGTCCAACAACAAGTTGATTGAAATTATTGGCAAAGAGGACAGTAAGCCAGAATATCTGTTGAGGTCTTAAATATTAGAAGTCAATTACAATGGAAGTTCCTGCTGTTGCTAACGAAGTTTGGTACTGCCAGTAGAGACATCGACGTTGGTCGGCCAAAATAATTCACCAACAAACCGAATATAAAATTCCCAGCCACCCCACCCAAAGGATACACTCCACCCAGCCACATTGTTTGTTGTACTGTTAATGGTCCACTATGTAGTGGTGTGCTTTCCGCTTTCAATATGGGTACAGCTGCAGAAAGCCATCCGACAGCGCATCCATGACACAGACTGATTACATTGACTAAAAGAAAACCTTCGAAATTATACTAAGAAAAAATCTACAAAAATCACTTTTCACCTCCTAGAACGGTTAGGTACTGGTATTTGACTTGAGCAAATTTGACTTTATTTTCACTTTCCATTATTGTTATTTTACCGGTAGACACACGACCGACACACAGTGAGTGTCAATAAATAATGTAATCTAATTGTTTGTCTCGAAATTACAGTCAAAAATTATCGTTTTACGATAGCAATATCAATGACCAGTAAAAGTTGCGTTTTCTCTGTTCTTATCTTTCGACTTGAAGTGAGAGTATAGTGTTGGAATTAGCAATTCATTAGAGGGCAATTTATTTTGGTTGACAACGCTTATTGTGTATAGAGGTAAAATTTCTGTCTCAGAAAGAATACTTACATCAGCCAACAATTTTACAAACGGTAATTATACACAGAGTCAACGCACTACAGTCATAAATTAACGTAATCAGATAGTAGCTCTGGCGGATTTTCTTTTTTGATTCATACTTGCTCCCGTCTTTATGACGGGTCGGGTCCCTTGACTTATTCCTGTATTTTGTAACAAGTCTCCACTAACTTAAGTTTGTGTTGCTCGAACA